>OMLF01050283.1:0-27181 GCA_900302615.1 Holocentrus rufus
ACACATAACCATTTGAAGTGTTTCAATTCAAATGTATAATGGATGTGTATGGATGTTTAATGTTGAGCACTGTGACTGAGCAAACACAAAACTACATGATGATGTGTAGCTGATGACATGAGGAGCTGCAGCCTCACTACCCCTCTTCCCTCAGGATTACTGAGTTAATGCAATGATTCAGACACTGAGCTCTGATCAGCTGCTTAATACTGCTTTATCCCTAATAACAACCATGCACTCATGTGTGCACATTCACAGACACACCGTACATGCACAAACACGCACGGACACACACTCAGCCTCGCATAATTGTATCATGTATTTTGTGCAGTATGTATTGCTAATACCCTGATATGTTCCTCAGGTAGAAGCTGCCCTCAGCCTTTTACACCCACATTAAAAACAAAAAAATTTGTGAATGTTTTATATCTGCCCCAGCTATTCACCCTCACTGTTACCATTTTTGCCCAAATCCACATCATCGTGTCCCAGTCAGACAGGTCACAGGTCTATCTAATGTTAGTAGCACAAATTTTATCTTGTCTATCATGGAAATATGAGTTATGAATGACAAACCACCCTGCAACAATAGCACACACACACACCACACACACACACACACAGAGAGAGAGAGAGAGAGAGAGAGAGAGAGAGAGAGAGAAGCTTATACTAATCCTTGTGAAAACAAAGCAAAGCAATATATTTCTCCCCAGCCAAGGCTAGTCAGGCGTGGGATGTCCATCAGCATGTTTATCAGGATTATGAACATTTTGTCCATAATATAACCACTAACATTACCTAATACTCATCTAATACTCGCTGTTATGGATGGAAAGACATGATGATGTTGACATAGTATAGAAACACACGGGAAGACGAGACGACCAGCAAGGTGATGACGCCATGATTCTTTCAGACCATTCCCACCAGTGACCCATGACCCAAGGTGACCCAGTGACCCCCACTAACTGACCTCTCAGTGGGTGGCCTTCGCTCAGACCAGTGTAGAACACCAACAGAAATAGTGCTTCCTCATAGTTCGCTTTTTTTAAACTAAATCTTGTTTTTTGTGCACATTTCTGGTCTGATTTTTTTTAATTGTTAACAAGTTTTTCTTAGATTCTTTCTTTTTTTATTTTTGCTTTTTTATCTGTTACTTGCTGATGCATCCATCTCACTCTTTCCTGACTCTCCATTTCTCCATTTCACCCTCCCTCCAAATGGGGAGAGAGGGCACAGAGGTCAGAGCCAGCGCACCCCACTCCCACAGCCCAATAACCGCTTTTTTTAACCCCTGACTCCAACCACTATAAATCCTGATGGAGGTATTGTGCATGCGCCTGTGTGCGTGCATGCATGTGTGTGTATACATGATGCAGTGAGGAGTGCAAAAGTGTGTGCATTTGTTTATTATGTATGTGGGTTTGTGTGAAGTCGTGGTCCGAGTGACTGTCAGGGCAGGATTGTGTCATCCCAGCGTCGGTGAAGAAAGTCTCTGAGCCCTGCGGCCATCCAGCCGTGTTAATCATAAATCTTTATCCTGCAATCCCGCCTTGCACGTCCACCCTTTCATTAAGAGACGGCCAAAGGATTAGTGCAGCTAAACCATGAGATCCAGGGAGAAAAATGAGAGATGAAGCAGTGAATAAATAGGAAACAGGAGGAGGAAACAGGACGGTTGGCTGTTCTCTGTGCCACTGAGTCTGTGGCGCTGTATGATGAAAAAAAAAAAAAAAAGAAAGAAAACCACTTGTGAGACCCCTGCTTGCTCTCAATAAAAGAAAAGGGAATCATTAAGCATTTTAATATTCATATGAGACACAAAACAACCACATAATCCACTGGATTGTATTTGAACGTTTTAATGACAGGAAAGAGACTGCAAAAATAATACATGAATTCAATGCAGTATTTGTTGGAATAATTTGAATTTTTATTGGATGCATCCATTGTTGCATCCATTTTCACAAGCTTCACCTGAGAATGTCTGATTCTTTGTCTTGACGCTTCCCTAACTTCAGCTCCACACTGATTTTGCATTTCTTTGTCTATAGATCAACACTTCCTCTCTGCAGATCTCGCGCTCCGAAGAGCGGCTACATCACGCTAGCAATCTACATCAGGACACGTTTTTAAGTGCAAAACATGAAAGAACAGACAACAAAGAAATTTGGACACAAAAGAAATATGAGAGATAAAACTACCAATCTAAGTCGCAAACAGAGAGAAGACCTAGATCACAGATATGTACAAAAGGAAAACCAGACACACCAGCACATCAGAACAGACAAAAGTCCATATATATTAGTTTAAAGAAATAAATAAAAGTACTTGAATGTATGTGTAATATCTATTTGATGTTACCAAAGCTAAATAAGAAGTGCTTATAATAATGGGACATAGCAAATAATCTGTCATGACTGGCTATGTGGTTAAAATGGCCAAACAAATATTTGCCAGTAGGGTTTTAAATTATTTGGTCACCAGTTTTCAAAAATGATATGGTTCTAAGTCAAGTATTTTCTGATTTTAACAACGTTCACTGCTAGTCTACTGTAAACAGTGCCATGGAACGACACGACACATGTAAACAAACCCTTGTTACGCTACAGCTTCCACTAGCAGGCTGAGACAGATCGAGCCTTCAGTCTCTCAGACATCAGAGTCATTCGGTGTTAATGAAGGACCACAGAGCAGTGATTTCCAGTCAGGTTGCACTGATGGCTGAAGCACAATCGACCTTACTGATCCGCTCTAGTCTCTGTACACCGAGGTTATCTGTCGGGGGGGCATGTGGGGCGGATGGTAGGAGTCATATGGCACCTCTAAGTTTACGTCATAGCCCGCCGTCTGATATAGAACCTGGCCCTGTGTGGCTGTCTGGTCCATAGAGGAGGGCGAGTAGTGGTGCGGGGGTAAGTAGTGGGGCGACGGCTCCTGCTTCGGTACCAGGTTACTGCTGATGCTGAGCGGCGGCGTGGGGGGGTCGTCGTATGGAGGGGTTCCCACTCCACCTCCATTAAACTCATTCGGGGAGTGGTTCTCATACACTCCCCCTTTCATCGCCCTCAAGTGAAGCAGGTGAGCCGAGTCCAAAGTGCCGTACGGGGGACTCGGCAGGCCTGGGGAGGAGTAGCTCAGGGGGCCAACTCCCATCCCGACTCCACCCAGAGCAACAGGAGGTCCCCTAGCCCCGTGTCTGTCCTCAGGCCTCACTCCCACACCAGAGGCCTGGCCCAGCTGCAGGCAGCCGGCCACCAGGTTGCTGGTGGGCTGAGAGAGGCCCTTACAGAGCGTCTCCATGAAAGCCCTGCTCTCGGTGGACTGGCCCTCCTCCAGGGCCTCGGACAGAGCGCAGATGTAGTTGCGAGCCAGCCGGAGCGTCTCGATCTTGGACAGTTTCTGGGTTTTGGAGTGGCAGGGCATGATGCTGCGGAGGTTTTCCAGGGCGTCGTTCAGGCCGTGCATACGCGAGCGCTCCCGGGCATTAGCCTTCACACGCCTCGCACGAAAACGCTCCTGCCGGGCCTTGGTCATCCGCTTCCTCTTAGGTCCTCGTCGTTTGGGCCCGTTTTCATCGTCCTGTCCTTCCTCCTCATCCTCCTCGTCTTCTTCCACATCCTCACTGCCCATCTCCCTGCCCTGGTGGTTCATGCCGTTTGTTCTGTAGCAGTGTGTAGAGAGTGGCGCGTCTCCATCAGGTGAACTCGTGTCTCCATCCATCCACTGCAGAGGGCTGACGACCTCTTCTCCCTCCCCTTGCCTCATGTATGGCTTGGCCATCATAGCACTCTGTAAACAACAGAATATCACATTTATACTGTGTACAGTTTCTTAAAGGTTTTCAACTAATCTTCACAAGTGTCAATATCTGAAATATTTAATTTCACAAAGGAAAATGTATAAATATTCTACTTTCTATAAATAGAGAATTTCTTCTTTATTGGCCTTCCTTTTATATTTTAGTTTATGCTTTTTTTAAAATGTTGGTGATATCTTCACTTACATCACATGTATATCTAACTACAGACCAACTGACCAAGTTGACCTCTAGTTAGATTCCAATGGATTCTAATGCGGTGGAATCCTTCACCGCCATGAAACACAAACTTGGTGGGGATCAACCTTTGTATTACAGTCTTCTTCCCTAATCCAAACCAATTAAAAGACCAGTTTTACACCTTCCTTCAGTGAGAAGGACCTAATCAGAGAAATTAACTGGTGTAGTGTTAAATTGGAATAAAAACTCTGCAAAAACGCCTCCGTGGCATATGGATTCTCTAATCTAATGAGAAGTACCGATGTAGTATAACAAACTCCCGCGGTCCCACCATGTCAGGTTTTCAACAAATTCAAGCCTTTGTTACTAGAAGCCTATGTGCTTAATTCAGGTAACCAAATACAGATCAAGCAATAAATTTCTCTAGCCCGATTTTTACATGAAATATTACTGATTTTGAATTATAAAGCCGGGAGCCTGTGATCTTTTATTTTTATTACCACAATAGTCTGACTATGTTGCAAGCCTAAACTGTGACCGTTTAGAGAAGTGTTCAAACCGGCCCCGGTGTTTCAGCACCGGACAGCTCCCAGCCTCCTGCCGCCCTCAGGTGATGGTGCTGATAGTGAGGCTGAGGCAAAGGGGAAGATCCAGCCCATCAACAGTGATAAGTTTTAAATTCTATAACTTTTCAAAAATACATCCTCTGTTATTGTTTTCCTTCCTCCCCTGTGCCCCTGTCCGCTGCGCAGGCTTAGCAGGAGACTAATCCCAGGGAACTTCTACTCTAAACTACGACTTCAATCTGGGGCATTGCAGGATTTGCTTGGTGGATGAAGCGGCGACCATGGGATTAACTCAAGGATCGACATCCCCAGATCAGTGACAGAGAACTCAGATTGAATTGGAATAGAGGCCTGACATTTCAAAATTCAGAAATAATATGTCCATCCACCAATTGCGTTTTGAGCAGCGATTTGCTAAATGCCAACTCCAGGCATATTAGGCTAAGCCTATTTTCCCCATTTTTCATTTGCTATATTAATTGCCTGTAGACTTCCTACGTAAATGGATAACAAAATAAAACTGTAGTTATTGCAAAATTCAGGTCCAACTATGATGAATAAAAATATGGTGATATGAAAAACTGATTTTGAGGACGCTACTCGGAAATGTTTGACTATCTAAAATGAAACAGAAAATATAAAGACAGTTGTCTTTGCCAGTCCGGCGAGTCAACTTAATTTTCCGTCAGAGCCTGGCCGGTACTTTAGTGATAACCTATGGTTAAAAATGTCTCCAAATAAAATGTCTTGTTATACGTATAAATTTCTTTTTCAATAAGTTATGCTGCTGACTTAAAATAACTTTAATTCGGCTACTTGAAAAAATTGCCAAACTCGTCTGGATACGTACCCGTATTGATGTGTCCCAAAACCTCCTATGAGTTGATGATAGTTCGGCAGAAATTTTTCTTTTCCCAACGGATTATTTTTTTCTGTCCATTAAACAGCTAGGAACTTTTGTGCTGTGTCTGTGCTGTGTTTGCAGAGCTGTCAGAGTGTCCCAAATAGTCTCTCTGCGGGTCACTCTGCAGGGGCTCTCGGTTTTAACCTCCAGATAGCTCCTCCTCCCATTCGCATCCAATTCATACTACGTGCTTAAGCTTGCGCGTGGCCGGCCCGTGACCTGAGCCCGGGAGCTCCACTCTGTCCCATCGCGTGCGCGTGTGTGGGAGGGGAGCGGGAAGGGTGGATGTGGGGGGTTTGGGCGCACAGGCTCAGGGAGATGTGCAAAAGCTCACTTAGGGCTGAAATACGCCAGACAAGCCGGAGAGGCCTCGGCCTTTGTTGCCTTGCGAGGGCGGCCGCCAAATCCGCACTTTTTTGCATTGAGCGGTGGGGAGACGCGCTCAGTCGGGTGAGCTTAACTGTATGTGACAGCTTGAAGTTGCATGTGAGCAGGTGTTTGCGCCATTCCCTCTTCCAGCCATCCATCCCTGCGCACTGCGCTCACAGGCCATTAGACATGCGCTCGTTTCACCGAGTTGCGCCCGGGAGAGAAGAGACCGCGGAGGGCCGGTCACACGAGGAAATGCAGTTTCAGCACGAGACTTGGGGGCTCATTTCAAAAGATGGGTCGTCACCCCCACCCCCCACCCTTTACTGCAGGATATATGCACTTAAGGCTGCTGCAATTTTGCAACTTAAAGCACCATTCTTCAGTGGTGTAGAGGGACACTTCACACTTTTCCGTTTTTGTATCATCAAGAGTTTTAGAGCATACTGTAAGTAGTTTGTCCAAGGGCAGGCCTAATACCTTTTGTTGGCTGTCTTTGCAATAAGTTACAATGCCTGTTGCAAGCTATTGCCCTCTCTTCAGCAGTGCTTCTGTATGACAAACAGCTGCAATCCAAGTATTGGAGCCGTTCCTGTAAGCAGTTAAATATCTAGTGTACTGAGGGTTTTCTGGAGGACCTGCTGGGACAGTGCCAAAATTTGAGGGAAATTTATATCCAGGTCATGCAAACCATGTCACAAAAGCACCCAAGATGAAATTAAAGATGAACCTTTTTATGCCAGGTCTCTGAAATTGTTATATTTTGTCTGACTGTGTAATCCAACTCATTAAATCATATGAGTATCCTTGTCTGCTATGCAGCATTGTAGCAGGAGCTGACCCACCAATTTACACCATGGACTGGCCTGCATAGTATCTTATAGCTACACCTATCCTTGTCTTCCACACATTTATCATTTGAAAATAAATCTTACTGAAGGCTCTGTACTGATCAAGAAAAAAGTAAAATGTATTAGCTGTAGCTGGAAACTCCCTGACTGGAAACTATTGAGAAGTGAGCAAAAACCTTGTCAGTATGACTCATAGAGATACCAGTGATTCTTATGTTTCCAAGCTGTTCAAGAAAAGTGGCACTGAAGGACTGCTCACCATAACACTTTTTTTCAATAAATCTATGAATTGACCTGCTATACAAAGGGATATGGTGTATAAGAAAGTAGCAATCAAAACACTTGACATGTGATAGTGCAGGTTGAACTTGTAGATTAGGCAAAGACACACTATGCTTTGTGATGTTAAATAAATAAATAAATAAATAGAAAAAGAAGGAAAAAGGGTTTTCTTACTTATTACTTGAATACTTTTTTGATTAAATTGGAATCGATGGTGATGCACAACCTAAACATTTTGACTAAATGTTGATTACTTATTGTCATGACATCATATGCCTGTTTGGTCTGACTTTCCAGGCTACATCAAGTAAAAACAGTCAAAGTCCTCTTTCTTGTTTTTTCTCATATCAGGTGAAACTGCAGGCCTCATATGAATCTGTCCTGGAACGACTCTGATGTACAGTGACAAAAAATGTGGGTGACCTGGAGCTCTGGAGGTGTAGGAATCATGTCGGTCATGTTCCTCGAAGCTCATCACCACAGAAAGAGAGAGAGAGTAAAATAAGATGCATCTCTTCACGAGGAACAGAATACCATATGCCGCGATAAAGCAGGGTTGAGGTAAGATAGTACATTTGGATATAGGGTAACCTGTGCACCCAAAGGATGTGCCTCTCATTCCCTGCTCACTCCCCTGCTCGTCCCCCTGGGTCTCTGCTTTTCCTATTCCACACCTGCAGCCCGAAATGGGAATAGCAGCATAGCAGCGCCGGGCCTCATGCATCCCCTGAGTGGAAATAGCAGGGGAATATTGTAGCTGAGGCCTTGTTTCCGCAGTTTAGTTTTATGAAACAACAATTCTCAGAGTAAATTCTATTATTTTATTTCAGGTTATGTGTCGTGTACCAAGATGCTAAATACCAGTTATTAGGAGAATGATGGCTTGTTTAAAGTGTTTTTGCCCCTCTTATTTTTTTTTCAGCTTTTTTCCCAGTTTGACCCAAATAGAAAGTCCAATCTTCATGTTCTACAAGTGGTGCTGAAGGGCATATGCATACCATAATGTCTCCATGTCCCTTGGTGTGTTGGCCACACACTATGTCGCCCTGTTGCAGATGGTCCTCTGTCAAGCCTATCTCTCGTCTCAAATGGATGTGGCTCAGATGCTTGTCTATTCTCTACTGGCTCCTCACCTGACCCTAAAGCCTCCCATTGCTCACACTGTGCCACCTAAGGGATGCTCCCTCACCTTATGTAGGTGTGTTTAGATATTTGTTAGATGAGCAGTTAGTTATTACAGTGAAAACTGAGGAACAGATGAATCTTCTCTCCATTCCAGCGTACACACAAACATGACCTTTTCCTGAATCCCCAGCGTTTCTGTATGTGACAGTGGGGGAAATTGGGCTTTGTCCATCTGTCATACTGGAAATCCTAGGAGAGATGCCAATACCACAGCACGAGAAGTGTGTGCATGTGTGTGTGTGTGTGTGTGGAAATGAATTAATGTACTGTGTAACTGCCTGTAATATCACTGTTTAATATCTGTTTTTATAGTGCACTGTAGAGTTGATACTTGACATTTGCAGTGTTTGTGTGTGTGTGTGTGTGTGAGTGTGTGTGTGAGTGTGTGTTTGGGGAAAATGGATAGCTTGCCTATGCACTGATCAAATTGTTTTGTGGATATATTTTGCGTTCAGTGGAATAATAATGCAACAAGGTCACCTCACCCCAGTAGACCCATAATGTGTCTATCACTCTGCATATTCCCTGAACCCTCTTCAAAATATATGCTATCCCTAATAGCAATGACAATAGGCTCATCAGATTGTTCGAAAAGCATACAAAACCCAAAATTGAACTACAGAGAATGAACGTTACTCTGTGTTTCATGGTCCCCCGTCAACTTTAGAAATGGCCGGCATCTAAGCCAAACTTGAACCTCCCTCCAGCCCAGCCCCGACCCTGGGGAGACAGGGGTGATGTTGACCATGTGTCCTCCTACTAACCATCTCATTGATGGACCCCTCCACAGGGTAAAATAGACACCCCCCCTCTGCCTCAACCCTCAAACCCCCTTAACCCTTCCTAAACCCTCTGTTGGCCCCCTGTTGTGCATGCTCATTGGCTGACCGCCTTCAGGCGTCCCTTTTCCACGGGTCCATTGTCTGGCCCCATAAGCAGCTTTGTTTCTGCATGTGCAGCTGGGCTAGCCCGCGCAGCCATTAGCCACAACACGCTAAAGGGAGAGCGGGATAATATAATTACAAAACAAAAGTCAGGTGGCTTGCAAGATCTGCCAGGAGAAGCCCATGTGGGGGAGATGCGAGGACACGCTGGCGGGTGGCCAGCTATAATTCGATTATGAAGTTGTGTGAGCGACAAAAGAAACAATTGAATCTTTTTCTTTCATTTGCCCCACTGTGATTTAATTTGATTCCTTTTGGGGTTTAAAAGCAGAGGAGTGTGAAAAGAGAGAAGATTTACTCTTCTAATTTCTAGAGTCACCAGCTCAGGAAATTTAATATGGTCTGACAAAATTGCAATGGAGAAATTTGTCTCTGGGCAGGCTTTACGGGCTTTGTTGTCATTTTTCGGGGAGTCTTAGTCAGTGCGTGAGGCCCAAATCAGATGAATCACTGAAAGGCCTCGGTTTCCCTATGAAGTGACTAGTCTTATGTTTTCGTTTTGCATGAATGCACCCAGACTGGTGGACAATGGGATCAGTGGCAGATCCATCTCCTGTAATACTTTCTTTAAACAGGGGTGCAAGTGTGTCCCCCTGTTCTGTCGGCAGACCCAGAATTTATCCTGTTAGTCACCCTAGATGAGTGAAAGACTAAATTCAACCCCCATCCCAGCTGGACACACACACACACACACACACACACACACATGAACACACGCACTCAGCCCCTCTTGCACACACATGTATTCATGCACACTCACACAAGCACACACACTTAACCCCAACTGGGGAGGTGCACACACACAGCTTTACGGACAGCTGATAGGAACAGGTTTAGCTGGTGGCTACTGTTTGGAGTAGGTCAAGCAGAACAGGATCTGTTAATGTCTTTTTGTTTCATAGTTTATACTGCAAAAGACTGCATTTTGTTTTTTTGTTGTGTTGTTTTATAAGACAATAAGCAATTGTGTCAAAGGCACACATGCTCTTACGGCTAAGGGTTGGGTGTCAGTATTGTGCCCTCTCAGGGTGTGTAAACGCCCATTTTTTGCCCCATTAGGCACAGTTTGATCGTGCCCCTGGGAGTGCGCTGCATTCTCATGCTGTGCTCAGTGTGATTTTTCTGCAGATTAACCAACAACCTAGCCACATTTTAGTTAAACAGTCGTATGCATCTGTATGCATTCTTAAATGGAGTGACACTTTCTGAAATCTGTTTCTGAACAGAAATAGTGGTCGATAATGAGGATAAATGATTTTGTTTCATCATTCTGCATTGGTTTTATTACATTTTCCTTCAATGAAAATGAACAATACATGCAATACATTTCTGTCATCTCATACCTTATTACTTTTTACCATAAATTTTACTTAAATTACAGACTCGCTTATCAGAATCACTTACAATGATATAAATGCACTTATTGCAATGCATTTCTATCATTGTAATGATTGATTGACTGCTCTATTAGTAGGTTATTGTTTACGGCTGCTTCAGTTTCAGGGAGTGGCAGGGAAAGCAGAGCCAATGTACTTCTTCCCATCACCATAGGTAGTTTTATCCCAGGTGTAAGTCTGGATTGCAAGCTCCTTTCCCCCCAGGCTCAGACGACACCTGAGAATGAAGGACATTTAAAAATCAAATCAAAATAGATGACTACAGGCCAGACTACATGGCAGAGTGAAGATATACTCACCGTTTTCCAGGGCGAGTGATGTAGCAGAGGCTGTACATGGCAAAGTCAAATTCAGGACTGCAGCCAATGATAGCAGAACCGACCTGCTTGTAGTAGCCATCCCAGTTGAACTGCATCCCCAGAATATCAGGGTAGGAAGTCCACTGAGAGAGAGAGAGAGAGAGAGAGAGAGAGAGAGAGGGAGAGCTAATGAAGGCAGAAGTCCACATCACAACATAAATGAACATGTTGAGCTCTCACTGTTGATGCTTACAGGGCCGTCAAAGCTGTGGCTGTAGTAGTTGAGCAGCCCTCTTTTCTCCAGAAGATAGAACTGGATCCAGTTGTGGAAACCTGACACCTTTCCACCCTTGACCTCTCCTATTATAGAATGGGTTATTTTTATAAACACAAGGCCAAAAACAATCTGTGCAACTTATAAGTTAGTGTTTCAAGGAAATGTAGTTTCCCAAACCTGCAAAGATGTGCTCAAAGCCACTGGAGTCCATTTTGTTATTGTAACGGGAGTAGAGACCAAACCACATCTTCTTCAAGTCCTGAATGAACTCCTCCTCTGATGCATAGCGGCCTGTGAATCCATAATACCGATTATTACAAAACTGGTGTTAGATAAAGAGCAGTAGGCTCGAGGATCTCCAGGAAGTATGCTACTGTGAGCAGTGCTGATCCAGTTTTAATGTGAAGTGTTATTCGTGGGCCCAGTTACCCTTCGTGTAGAGGAAGGAGAAGAGCTCCCTGCCCAGCTCGGTGTTGGACATGGTCTCCCTGATGAAGGTCTCCTGCTCAGCCAGCTGCTGGGGGGTGAAGTCCTCTGTCTGCCCAGTCATCCTCTGGTAGTTGTCCAGCAGAGCCAGGAGAGCTGCGTAAGTGGGCTTGGAGAACAGAGCATCCTCATCCAGGTAACGGAACAGGCTGGAAAACACAAATACACAATGACAAGATCGTCACAAAGAAAGAAACAAA
Source organism: Holocentrus rufus (assembly GCA_900302615.1). Taxonomy (NCBI): domain Eukaryota; kingdom Metazoa; phylum Chordata; class Actinopteri; order Holocentriformes; family Holocentridae; genus Holocentrus; species Holocentrus rufus. The sequence continues at coordinate 11,761 of OMLF01050283.1, forward strand.
GAGAGAAATGCAAAAAAGAAGCAAAAGAAGGGCAAGGAGAAATACAACTAAGATGGGGAAAGGGTAAATAAATCTCAGGTAAAAAGGACAGAGAGATATGTTGCATGCACGGTAGTAATATGAATAAGAGAAAAAGAAGATAAAGAACTGATGAAAGAGTTTTGTGTCTTCTCACGGGCGAGAGGAGAGATCATTCTTGGAGCTTGTCTCAGAGTCGGGCACCAGGGCCTGAGGGTCAATGATCAGCTGTGAGGCTGAAGCCTTGTTGGAGTCCAGAGCGTAAAGAGCCTCAGACAGGGCCTTGATCTCAGCGTCAGTGATCGCACTGCCACCACCACCACTGTTGCCATCACCTGCAGAGCACGAGACACACATTATCACACATACACACACTCTTGCACGCACATACTTGGATAAAATATTTGACATCGTAGCGATTGTTGCTCTTCTCTCTGCAGCAGCGGTTTCCAAACTTTTTCATGTTTCAGATCCCCAAGTTTCATTAAACCTCCATTTGTGGTTAAATGTTGTAGTTATGGTGTTAGAGAAAAACAATTTGAGGTACTACATAGAACGACCAGACTACATTTTGCAGCACAACAGCGACACCTAATGGTCACATGCTCAAAAGGAGAGCCAGTATTGGGCCTGTTTAGACAGCATGCACAGACAGGCATTGGAGTGGGCAGTGTATCACACAGCCAGTTAAACTGCAGAGTAGTGAACAGAAGCTTATAATAAATAATTTCTGATTGCTGTCATTCTTACAAATTATAGATTGAGAATTTGAGCTTTGGTAGGGCATTATGCATTATGGGGGCTGCTCATTGCCGTTTTCATATTCACTATCCACCATGTGAATATCAGCAGGTGTCGAAGGGCGAGTAGCCATGCAGGCTGGGAAGGAGACAGAGGTCAACTGATTAGCAGTGGTGAGGTGTGCTGCAGGACTTGACTATGGCGGTCAGCTGGGTGGCACATGGCTCTTCTTATTCTTACAGAGGTCTGAGTAGTCGCTGCAACAGTTGTTGTGCTGACTGCACTTGGAGTTGCAGTGACACTTGTTATCAGGATTGTATTTCTCATCACAGCGGCCTTTGCAAGATGTGGATCCCCCTGAAAAAAAATTACAGTAGGTGTAAATTTGATAACTTCACCATGTCTACAAAGTGATAGTGCAGGATGGGCTGCGTATATGTTTCTTTCCGTGTTTTCCTACAAAACAGCCCTCTATAGTCACTCACCTTTGCATAACTCAGCGTAGTCCGAGCAACAGTCCCTGTAGCGCTCACAGGATGGGTTACACTGACAGGAGTAGTTGTTGTCTGTTCCATAACCACAACGACCCCGACAGGAGTCCAGCGAGTCTGGGAAACAACAGGACAGATTGGAACAATTTGTCCTGTACTGGACCAATACAGGACATAAGGAATATCTGATTTCTAATCATATTACATGGTTGTACATAACTGGTAACATATGAATATGAAAGAAATATGAAAAGAGAAAAGACATAATTTGCCTGCAGTAGTACAAGAGTCAAAATGTCTTACTGCTGTATCCCTGGCTGAACAGGGTCCCCCAAAGTGCAAGAACAACAACGATCTTCATCGTGGCTCTGCAGCAGCCTGAAAACACTGACAGAAATGAAGGTGTCCCTTTTATAGCAGGTTTCACCCAGCCAATCCAGTGGCAACACTCACATTAGGCCAGCCCCTAAGTCCAGATACTTTGTTGTGACAATAGAATGCATGGACATAACACTCTGAGATGTGTTAACAACTGTGATATTGTTGTTTTAACTTCCAATTTATAAAATGTTCACTGTGGTAAAGAACAGTAACGAATACTACTACACAAATGGAGAGTAATACATAATGGAAAAGGCCATCCCTAATGTGATGTGAGTGAAGTCCCTCTGAAAGCCATTTGTTAAGTTAAAGTTTAATGTGTTGTAAAGAGAGCCAGCATTCCTTAACAAAAAGGATTTTTTGTACAAGGAATCAATACAGGTTGATAAACAATCTCTCCCCTCTCTCTCTCTCCCTGTGAAACTTCACACCTGTTCAGCCGCTACCTGGTTCTTGAATGTACTGAAAGAAGACCTTATCATGTTTTGAGTTGTGATAACAACTCTATTTTTGTCTTGCAGTTAGGATAACTTAATATCCAACACACATTTAGAAATTATTCTTGTGTGTCAAGATACTGTTTATTGTTTTTGAAGATTTTTTTTTTTATTTCTCCTGCCAGAGCACCCAGCTGCTCCATTTCACAGCGTTTTGCAACGCAGCTTACCTAGCATGAATTTCCTGATCCAGTGTCCCTGATCATGCTGAGGGCACATGCTCCTTGTGGGACGTCCTGCTCACAGGCACATGCCAAAGGACTGGGATGGATGTAGTGTCCTTGTATGGTTGCATTCAGTGTCAGTCACGTTTAAGGTATCTATAGAGGGTACAGTAAAAAATAATCGTCTGCGCAGAGGCTTATGCAGGCACAGATGTTTTTGACATAGACTGTGTTGAAATGCAAGTTGCTTTTTCATTTCTATCTGATAAAAGAATGCTGCACTAAAACAAGAAAGCTATGGTCGCAGTGTTTTCTTGGGAATGCTTTTTGTCCCTGGCAGCAATATCTTTGACTTCCTCAAAGTAGCAGAAATCATATTATTATCATAATGCTGACTGTTCCATTCTTTAGTCAAGTCTAATGTTATTTATATAGATTTACACAGTCTATCAATCATATCTTTCATTTATACAAAGGTAGTTCAAACCGCTTTAGAAAAAGAAAGTATACAAGTATACAATAGCAATATACACACAATACAGAGTCGCAAGAGTACACCCTGCTAAATAAAAAGATTTTAAGCTGGCTCTTAAATTTGGAAATAATGGGGGCGTGACTTCGAGCTGCAGGAGGGCCATGCCAGTGCACAGGAACATATAAAAGCAGAACGCTGCTTCACCAGCTGTAGACTGAACTCTGGGTTCCTCTAAGAACCCAGAGAACCTCTAAGAGGCCAGAGCCAGATGACTCGAGGGGTCTAATAGGCTCACCACTATCAAGATATATATTTTGGGCCATTCAGACCATTCAAAAGCTTTGGAAACCAAGAGCGGATCTTGATTTTTTTTGAAAAAAAGATTTAGTTAAGACATTCTGAATCAGCTACAAGCTGAAACCCAGGGAAAAGAGTAATCTAGACTGTTGGTAATTAAATCATGCGGTGTTTTTTTGTCCATTTTGTTCGTGTTTGATTGAGCTAAAAAATTCAAACTTAAGACGTATTCTTGGCAGAATGGTGGCAGAATGAAGACCTGGTGATCAAATGATGATCCAAGGTTATACCTATATTTCTGAACTGATTATTGCTCTTTAGCAGTACTTAGGATAATTTAGCACAATCACTAAGCCTTTCCACCTTGAACCAGCACTTCAGATTTAATTTCACTGCGATGAAGGAGTTATGAGAGATCCAAATGTTTATAATTTTCAAAAAAAAATGTTTTTTCTATACCTCGTGTTAGGCTATTTTATAAGTCTGTTAGTGTATATTCAATATAGTTTCCTACCCATAAATTATGAGGAGGAATTTGTCTTACTCCCAAGTTATACTCAATCTTGCTTCAGTTGTGAGTTTTGGGACTTGTTTTTATCATCAAAGATACTGTACTGGTCCTGAATAATAACATATATCAGCTTTTATACTTAGTCGTGGGCGGTAGTCTGAAATAGTCATAAAGTTTGACGACTATCAATGCAGTTTGTGTGGTGACACACTGCAATTATACTCCCTTACTCCAGGGGGCGCAAAGTACCTAGCAGTGCTTTGCTTTTTTTGTCCCTACTCACTTGCCATACACAGCGTGGATGTCAATGACATTACAGCTAGGGCTTTCATAAGTCTTGCTTTCAATAAGGATTTAGGATGTCGTTAAGCTTCGTTTTTAGAGCCATAAGAACAGAAGTCTCAAAGGTGGGTAAATTTACACTGACTCATATCCTTGCTAGTTTACGCGGCGCTTCGGCTGTCGTGAGCTGATTTGATTTAGTTTACTGCTACAGTGAAGTCACTTGGTCTCTCAAGCTTCAAGGTTTCATAGCTGCTGTTCTACCAGGATGTATCTGAACAGCTACTGGGGACAGGCTTTATAAATTCAAGTTTAGTCATCTTCAGTAATGTCAAGTAGACACCAAGAAGCCTTATCAAATGTATTTCTTGGAAAAAGCATTAGGTGCACGGGAAAACCTGGTGACTAGCCTTATAAATTACATTATTCAACATTATGTCACCCTCAGGTCAGCATTGGCCAGCATGTACAGTCCTTACACACAAGCTGTCAGCTTCTGGCTGCTGACAAAGCCCTCCTGATGAAACTTCGGAAAAGCACTGGCTACACCTTCACTAACTGCAAGAAAGCACTGGAGAAGTTTGATAATGACATAAAACAGGTATCTTACCCTTCTTTTTTGTTCACAGTCACATATCAAAGTTTCAGGTCTGATGCTGTAGGACAGCTACTGAGCCTGCTACAACAAAGGATGTTTGTTTGTGGTTCTCTGTGATTGATGTAATCTTATTTTCCAAACTCTCAGGCTGAGTCGTGGTTAAATGAGCAGGCCCAGAAGGAAGGCTGGAGCAAAGCAAACAAGCTTGAGGGTCGAAAGGCTAAAGAGGGTCTGATCGGTCTGTTTGTGGGAGATAAAGCTGCAGTTATGGTGGAGGTAAGCACACTGATCTCTGTGGTGATACGTATTCATTTCAGTGCATGTTTGCAGTCAACCGGTGCATCCTGTGTTTTAAGTGGACAGATGGATGGCATTCAGCAGTTTTTCTGGTCTTTCTTCCTGTCTGTGTGATGCAGGTTAACTGTGAGACAGACTTTGTTGCCCGTAATGAGAAGTTCCAACAGCTGGTTAAGGATGTTGCATTTGCCACTCTTGCTCACCACCAGAATAAAGCCCAAGGCAAGACAGGGTATATGAAGGTAAGAACCAAACACTCTGTACTGGGGGCTAATGCTGCGTTCCATTCAAAGTGAGAAGTCCCTAGATGATAGGTTGTGATTGTGGCCCAACTTAGAAAAATCAGGGTAGAAGCATGGATGCCTTCAAGATTTAACTCACATCAAATGCTGTATCAAAAGCTAAAGCTAAAGTTATATCAGTGGTAATTTGAAACATTAGCAAACCTGATAGCAGATAAAATGTTAGCAGGTGTAAGTGCAACTTGACATTTCAAATTTTCTTGACATTTTCAAACCTCTAAAATATATATGCATCATCCCTTTGACTCCTCTAATATGCTGAATGTTTTTGGTGGCAGAGTTTGCTTGCAGGTGATGAGCTAACTAAACTCAGTGTGGGTGATGGAGCTTCACTTGCTGACCATGTGGCCCTCACTATAGGTGGGTAAAACTTTTTTTTTGTTTGTTTTTCATGATCATTCCTGTTTTCAGCTGTTTCCTCTGTTTTCACTTAATCCACTCTAAAGTAACATGTTTCAGTTTACTGCTAACTTTGCTTTCTAACGCACACTCAAAACACTTAAAGGCTCTTAAAACATATCTTTTAAATATCGTTACACCCACTTCGCAATGAGACCTGCCAGCATCCGATTTTGTGATTGTTTCTTGGCTGAAACTATGGTATTAGATACTTTATTTTAACTTGTATGAGCAGTTTGCAAGTTGACATAATCATACAGACCTCTAAGAGTATTCTGTTTTATCTGACAAATAAAATGTGTCATTCGGCATCAATATGATTGCACAATTTCCGTGTCTTCTTCCTCTTTTCCCTCTCAGGTCGTCTTGGTGAGAACATGTCAGTGAAGCGGGCAGTGACAGTGGGTGTCCCTGCTGAGTGGCACATTGGCTCCTATATACATGGCAGTGTAGCTGGCCAGACTGACATTGCCATGGGGCGGTATGGTGCCCTGGTGATATTCCAGGGTGGAAAGGAGGGAGCTCAGGACACTTTGGGGCGCAAGCTGGGACAACATATTGTGGGAGAGGCACCTCTGTCCTTGGGAAACATGGACGACCTGCCCTGCGGCGACAGTGAGACACGCCTGTTGCCTCAGACCTTCCTACCAGACCCCAGCAGGACAGTGGCACAGTTCCTCAGGGGTCAAGAGGCCCGAGTGCTGGACTTTGTCCGATTTCAGTGTGGGGAGACAACCAGTGAAGGAGCGGAATGAGAAGAGGGAAATTGTTTATCTAAAGTTATTTGTCATGTGTCTTTATTTCACAAGTGGATGAAATGCACCACACGTATTCTGTCTAAATCATTCAGGAAGCCATCATGAATTTCTAAGTTAAATATGTAATAAGCCTACTGACACACTCATGTTGTGTGATGAAATGACCTTCCCAACAATAAAATTTGTTCAGCTGTAATTTTCAGTCTGACTTGCTGTATCACACTATGGGCTACGACATTTTCTAAATAATTTTCAAAATTACATAAGTCGTTTTGATAAGACAAATGTGTTTCTTGCTAAATCAATGCTTTATGTGCTGTATGTTCCACTTATAGGCAGGCGAGGAATAGACTTGTAGACAGGGCTAGATCACAGGCCCTGATGTGCTAGACATGCTCTCATTTGCCAATAACTCAATATCTAAAAGATATAAAAACGAGGAGACTGTTTCTTTCTGCATGACAAAAGTAGTTTGCTACATTGAATATTTTATTCCAGACTACACCTGACAGCACCACGCTGTGTTGGGAGGGTTCAAGAAATGCTGGGAAAAGTAGCTTTTGTGAACGCTACCGCACTAACGTACATGATCCAAAAAACAGCTTCACTGCTGAAAACGCTATCACTTCGCTACTAAGAAATGCATTTAAACTAATACTCATCGGTGTTTTGTATATTACTGCCCAACACTCATTGTGAGCCTTTTATTACATTTAGTCGTAACGTCTGTTCTTCGGTGACATTTACAAGGTATCGGGTCAGTGACCCGATATTGAGGTAACACTGAAAAGTTTTAAATTTATAGAACCAAAGCACTTTGACAAATTGAACTCGCTTGGAAAACTAACAAAATCTTTTTAACAGAACTGGACATAGGAGGTTTTCATGTGACAACTACGAAACGCGACTTAAGTAAAACCTAAATATTTGATTGGCTCTTGCAGTGTAGATGATTACGTCACCATTGATGTACGGCTAGCTTTCTGTCAGCTACACCAAAGGTTTCCGCCTGTCTTCAACCGACCAAACGCAGACATGGTAAGCAAAGATTTAGCTCCAATTTGTTCTATTGTCGTCCGAAAACGATCGATAGATTCATAGTAGATCATAATACCTTATTCCTAATTTGAAGATTTTGCAAAAATCTGTCCGAACAAGCTGCTGAGCTGGCTAATCTTGACCCGAACGCTTATTCTACCGCTAACGTTAGCTTTAATGCGAAGCTATCAGACATAATCCTCACTAACGTTAGCTCAGCTGTAGCATTAATGTTGTTTGAGGATTAACTGTTGCGTAGTTGAAAATAACACCAGTTAAAATGTCTTGTTTTTCCCCCCCTACTTGTATCTGCTCACCCAACGTTCCCAGTCTGACTTCTCAGAGGACCAGATCATGGGTGAGTTCAAATAACGTATGTTTTCTCAATGTTTGATTAGTTTTGATGTCACGGCACAAGTCTAAATGATCATACTCACGTTGTCGAAGATATTCATTTGAAATAGCTTCATGACTACGTTGCCCTGACCCCGTACCTTTGGGTTTCTGGTTTCTGCAAATCACTTGATCCCAGCAGGTAATGCTGTGGTGAAAGACTGAGCTAGCTTAATAGTCCCAAACACCAGGATAACGTTACCTGTGTAACTGAATGTCACGACTCACCAGTGTTATATATATTAGACCAGACCTTTTGTTTTTATGCCGATCAAGTTGTGCTATTGAAAGGCCACGTTTGAAGCAGATTGTTGTATGAGACTGCAATTGTCTAGTGGCACAAAGCACTGCTAATAAAATTTCTCCGGCGCCACCTAAGCTAATTTTCCCAAGGCATTCCATTCACTACACAGTAAATTGATTTAGGATAGCAGCTGTTTTGTAGCACGGTGCTTTGATTCACATGACAGTGGTCTTGTTAGGAGTGATGGAGACATTTTTGCCCATGTTTGTTTAAAAGAGGGAGGTTGCAAGAGCGGGGCGCTTTCTGTCTATGCCATATATGGAAAAATGACCGGCTTGCTGTAGCTGTTTCTGCTCGTCGCTAGGTGACGAGCTGCATTCCAGCGACTACAGACGAATACCGTTAACTGGGTCCCTAATGGCCCCTTCAGAAACATTGTAATAGGCAAATGAATTAAAAACGTCTGTCTTGTCTCTCTGTGTTGTAAAATGATCCAGTTTTAATTGTCTGTTTCACTTAGAGTTTTTTGTGGTAGATTTGGGGGTGATTTTTGTTTTGCATTTGTTATTTTTTGGGGGATCACCCAAACAGAAAGGCCTGATTATTAATTCCCAGTGTATTTACATTTTTCTGTCTGTGGAGGAAATTTTACAGAAGTGGCGGAAGTGTCACTACAGCTAAACAGTTGTAAAGGAGACACTGGTTTATATTGGCTTGTTTCTCCAAGGTGTTTGTGCAAAGTTGATGGTGATCCTGCTTTAGTGCACTGTATCTTGAGATCTTCTGTGTCTGTGTTCCATCAGAGTTCAAGGAGGCTTTCCTTTTGTTTGACCGGACGGGCGATGGCAAGATCTGCTACAGCCAATGTGGCGATGTCATGCGGGCCCTTGGCCAGAACCCTGTCAACGCTGAGGTGCTCAAAGTCCTGGGAAACCCCAAATTAGAAGGTAAATCCCCTGGCAAGCTGGTCAAACTGCTTCACCAGATGAATCTAATCCGTAACATTTAGATTGGATATCGTCAATGTACAATCATGCATGCTCACTCCAGCCTCAGAGAATAGCTTTCTTAGTGTTTGGCCTATTATGTTAAGCACAGGGTTAACAGGGTGCAAATACAAGCATGTCAAGCATTTCTGTTATCAGTGATGTTAACCCTTAAACACCCTGTAGGCTAATTTCCAAAACAAGTCCTGTCCTGTTCTCACTTGTTAAACACTAAAGGAGATGCTTCCGTCTGAAATGTGGACCTAATGGGGACATTACGTAAGAGTAGGGGCATGAGGAGGTTCTACATTTTTTTTCTGTATCTGTTCACACTGTGAAAGTATATGGATTTATATGCACGTGCAAGATGAGACAGCAAACTGTGCTAGAGCTTTTCAGCTTATGGCTCCCTGTCAAACAAGCTCTTGACCTGTGACAGGTTAGGCCTGTCGTTGACAGTGTTAGATAGGTATATAAATGAATGTTGAGGTGTTTGCACTTCAACGATATAGTCAAAAATATTTGCAACAGGACTGGTAAGGGCTTCTCAGAAAGAGAATTAAATTTGATCCCTGATCACATTGTCAGTCTGAGTCTTTTTCCCCATGATTGCTCTTGAGTTAATCAGACTAGCTATTCCAGGAAAACAAGCTCCACTTCAGAAAGTCTGTCTCTCAGCAGAACAAAAGAGCAGACCTGCTGGGAAAAGAAGCAGCAATGTAACTGCACTAAATGCCTTCACCAATGCTGAATTAGTTAAACATTTAGATTGTTTATGTAGCAAACAAAAAGTGAACAAACAGACGAGGCATATGAGTTCTCCCTCTCTGTGTGATTCTAGGTCTGTTACAGCACCTGATGAATATAAACAAATCCTGATCCACTTTCATCCGAGGTCAACTGAGAAAAACAAGTTGACTTATTTTCATGCTGATAATGATTTCTCCACTACCTATAGGATTAATGGAAATGATCAAAATGATACAATTTTGAATAAATTCCTATGAAACAAATATTTATATGAAACATAGTTGTGCTTTTTTGTTGTTATACAACTAATTTCCTTTTGGCAATTCAAGAATTCCGTTAAAGCTCTCATTTTTGAGCGTTTTATTTCTCATATATTCCTCCATCATTCGAGAGACGTGTATGTAATGTCAGCCTGACCTCCAGACACATGGATCCCACTTCATTGCAGATCTACAGGAGTTAAAAATAAATGTGTGACATCATGCAAATATGCTTATTTCTCATGAAATTGTCTCCAGAGATGAACAGCAAGATGCTGGATTTTGAGCAGTTCCTGCCCATGCTCCAGGCCATCGCGAAGAACAAGGACCAGGGCTCCTTTGAAGACTTTGTGGAGGGACTGCGTGTCTTTGACAAGGAGGGGAACGGCACCGTAATGGGGGCCGAGCTACGTCATGTCCTCACCACACTAGGTAATCAAATTCCCTCAAACAAAAACAGAAAGCAAGATTTGGGACTACTCATTAACTGATGACACACCCGATCTTTGTTTGTCTCATTCCAAAGGTCTGTTCTGTCTGTGATTAGGAGTGTCATCAGTAATCACTCACATCAACAGTATAGTAACACAGTAGATGGGTGTGGCCTCACATTACAAAGAAGTTGTACTGACACGCAAGATTGCTCGTGCCAAGACAGATATGAACAATTTGAGAGTCCTTATCCAACCTGTCTTCTTTGTCAGTCCCAAATCTTTTTTTTCTAATATAAATGCTTTAGAAAAAATATTTATTTTGTGTGTTCTAGGTGAGAAAATGACAGAAGAGGAGGTGGAGACTCTTTTAGCAGGACATGAAGACGCCAATGGCTGCATCAACTATGAAGGTAAAGCCGCATGCAGCATTCAAATCAAATCAGATCTACCAGGTGCCAACTCAGTGTTATGAATGAGAACTAGCTCATTCTTGTCAAAGAAACCCCAGCTTTATATTTAGGGTTCATATAGTTATGAAGAAAGTGGAAAAGTCTGTAAATTTGAAAATCCAATTTCATGGCCCTGGAAAAAGTTGTGGAAAATTCTAATTTGTGAAAGTCATAAAAAAACACTTACTTAGTTGTAATTGTGTTACTCATTTGCTCTAGAGAGGCTTATATACAGTATTTCAAACATAAACTGACTAACTACAAAACAGCTTCTTTTGTTCATGGAAATTAAGTTAAAATCTGCAGAGAAGTCATTGAAAAGCATTGGTGAAAAGTGTATGAATCGTATATGAGTGTTAGCCCTGATACTGTGGAAAACTGTGTGAGTCAGGTTTGTCTCAGGTGAGTTTGAGTCATTGTCCCTCTGTTTCACACACACGCACTGACTCAGTGTTCCTGTCCCACAGCCTTCGTCCGCCACATCATGGCTGGTTGAACAGAGGGTACACGTAAACCCCTAAAGCCCTCCCCGCGGTCTGGGGGGGGTTCACATCAAGACCTGGAGGCCAGAGCAAGCAGCTCAGAAACTCATCACTGCACAGGGGCCTCGTCTTTTCTGTGTAGTGGAGCTAATCCTGAACAAAATGAGGCGTTTGTGCTCCTCCTTATCACATGATGTAACTAGTGGTTGATGTGACTGTCCCATAACCTGAAGGTCTTGGGTTCATTCATAGTCATTGCCTGGAAGTGTCAGGTCAGACAAAAACAAGAGCACAGTATGATGACTATTAGAATCATAAACGACCTTGCCAGTGCAGATTCATGGCAGGAAGCGATCCTGCTCTGTGGCCTCGGTGCAGTGATGCTGCTCTCTGAGGATTCTGGGGTCCAGGGGTTGAATAGTTTAACTCCGTCTACTCTAACCTCTCTCTCCTGCGATGCATTTTCGCCTCCTTTGGCTGTAGCCTGCATGTCATACTCATGCATGTTTCTAGGTGGGATCCCAGGAATGGGGTGTGCTCTAGCAGACTATAGAAGGGCAGCTCTTCTACTCTGAATGCAGATGAGACATGACCGGGCTTTCCCCAGTGGATTACAAATGCTGCAGTGTTGTACTTGTTTTTTCCCCCTGTAGACTGGCAGATGAAAGCTTTATTGCTCCTCTTCAACCTCCCTCCCATGGACACTGCTGCTGGCTATGCAGACACATTTTTTTTAATCCAACCTCCCTTTCTTCTCTCTCCTCCTTCCACTCGCTGTTGTTTTATGTGGTAGATAAGCCCAAATAAGGAGCAGGGTCGCTGGTGCTAACTCATTCCAGGTTCAGGCTTGTGGAAGTCCTTTTGGCTGTCATGGCTGGCTTGCTGCCCTGCTGGCAGATACTGTATTCTGAATTTGGTCTTGCCTCTACGTGACATCCAGACCTAATGCTAATAATTCTCTCTTGCTCTCTCTCTTTCTCTCAGAACTTGTCCGGATGGTGATGAGTGGATGAAGACTTCAAAAACATGCTTCCAACTTTAATTTTATTCCTAAATATTTTTGTATTATGTTTGTCTTGCCCTCCCGACCACGTCGCCCTGCTCCCCACAAGTCCTGTGTGTTTTCTTTTCTTTTTTTCCTTTAGACATCTTTATTGATTTCAAAAGTGCCTTTTCTGTGTCTTAAGGTGAAGCGATCCTTCCATTTCATTTCCAAACACTATTCCACCACACAGAAGTGCATGGTGTCATGCCTATCTTGTGGGCAGAATTGGCAATAACATTCCCTTGATTATTTTACACATTCCCTCTTTTGTCATTCCACTCCTGTGTCAACCTTGTCAAGTAGTTTTTTATGGACAAGATGCATGCTAATTGGCTTAAACAAAATGTAAAACACAATGGCATTTTTCCTGATTAACCAATCATAGAAGGGATACTGTGCTGTGTTATGTTACATTTAACAGTGTTGAATAAAAATCCTGGTTTCTGAAAAGCGCCGTCTTTTTAGTTTGCTCAGAAATTGCTCTATCAGAGAGCACTTCACATAGAAGAGGGATTTATGTTCTCTCTCTTTAAAGCTTGTTAATGGATATAGCTCACCTTGTCAAGCAAAATAAACAGTATAGACAGGACATCTTTACAGGCAGGGAGCATGCAAGAATTTGCATATTCAAGGCAGCTTTGGTCATAAATGCAAAGGACAATTTGAGTGGATTCTCTGTTGCAGCATGGGATACTGTCACAGGGCTGTCGTTACCTCATTTAAATCTACAGGCATTTTTTGTGTGTTATCAAGTAGTGTGCTGTGTGCAATGGCATCCCATGTCATTCTGCATTCCTGCACTGTAATGCACAGGAAGACAGGCCACACCAAGGTGGTTTCTCAATGTTCAAAATGCTGCTAACCTCAGAGGCTGATTTAAAGACACGTACACATGCAGCATTTGATTTAACATTAGCACTTAAAAGACATCTGTGCAACTGTGTGCTGCAATATTACTGTAACTAGTTCATAACTAGCCAGTGATAGTGATGGCACAGGGCTGAATGAGTTAAATATCACCTTTCACCTCTACTTAAAATAGTAAAGCAGCTATGAATCCCAGCTGGTTGATCTGTATAGATGAGTTGTAACTGCTGTGTTGTGTGTTAGCTTCCTGTGTGTGTGATCAATATGACTGTACACCTGGCTCTGTGGTGGAGACGCACCATGCTAATCAAGTAATCACTCACTGAAATGACTCCTCTTCACATCTTTTATTTTTTTCCCCAACATAAAAACCTGAACATCTTTTGTTTTCGCCATTCAATACAAACTGCCAAAGTAACTGTCCACACTAATGTGATGATTTACTGAGGAAAAAAAAAAAAGATTTCTACTGTATAATAATCAATGCAATTGCTGCTACCTTCAGCATAGTGAAAAACATACAGAAACTGAACGGACACTTATTTCATATCACAAAATCCACACAATGTAGTAATAACACAGATAAAAGAAGTCCATTTATGCTCACAACTGTGGTGAGGTCTCTAATACTGGCTAGCCGGACATAACTGCAAAGTTTCACCATCTGGTCTGATTATATTTCAGGACACTGACGTGATGTGCCGTGTGCGTAATGAAGTAGATTTCAATGAGAACATTAGCAATTCTTCAACCTTTGTGACAAGTAACAAAACAAATGGCACTGGAAAAAAAAGAAACTCAAGGATATCTGGGTTATGGATCTTCATGGCATGCATTCATATACACACATGCGCACAGTCACATTTCAGACGTAACAGATCAAGTAGACCCGCCAGAATCATACATACGATAGTGGAGAGGGTAAATATAGGCTACAAAGGTAATATACAGTTACAATGTAGACATATCAAAGAAATAAGATGAAAAACCTGACAGTAAAAAATATAAAAATTGATAGGATAAAAAGTGAGGATACTGTTGCAGATACTAAGGACACAATTCTCCTTTGCCAGCTGTTTTAAGGTGCAAGATCCCTTGTTTTTTTGTTTGTTTTTTTACAGCTTTATCATTCCTTCCATTTGTAACATTAAATGCACCAGCAAAAACAAACGGCTAAAAAATCTAATTTCCCAAGCAACCACATTTGGATGTACCCAAGAAAAAAAAAAACTCATTGAGTAAACTTGAGATCAACATGATTATAAAAAAGATTTTGGTTCAGCAATTAACAAAAACTATTCAAATCATGAATAAACATGTCTGTGGTCACGGCTAAAATGATTTCTTCCAGACCTTTTCAGTCGTTTGTTTTCCACAACACTACATTCCTCACAAAACTACAACCTGGATGCTTCGACTTCATCCGACTGGCTGAAAATGACCTCATGTGACGGCCCTTGCTGATATATTACTTCATAAGTGCATCCGATCAGTCTGTTACAAAGGAAGCTGATGTAAGGGAAGTCCTTGCAGAACACTTGCAGGTCATCAATGGCTGCTTGAGACTAAACTCTATCAATACTTTCAAATAGTTTCCATGCTCTCATTTCTAGGACACCGGAGGGCGAACAAAAAGCTCAAAAGCTTTTGTAACAGTATTGTAACAGAAAATCCAGTTTACAGTATATATTCTGTTTCCAAACAGATTTGATATCATTTCAAATTGACTTCTGATTTAAATGTTTTCAAGCCTGTTAGACATTTTTCTGGCTTTAGACATGCGACCCTGTAGAATGACCTATGGGCCATTAAAACTAAACAAGAAAAGAAAAAAAATAGCTAATAGTAATACATCCAATTACGTTTCCCAAACTTTTTAAGCATGAAAAAAGTATTTAAGACAACAAAGGGACAATAAGTGCTTAAGTTCAATTCCATTAATGCTTCAAGTCTTTGAATGGACCGAGGGAAACATATTTTCAAAGTGCATTTTTTTTTCTTCCATATTTTTAACTAGAACCTACAAGGGAGCAATATGTCGGTACCCCTGGAAAGATTGTTAAGCATGTGACTTCAGAAGCTGCAATAAACAGTTGAAGAAAATGAAAGCAACAATGTTCAAAACACTAAAATCACAAGATGAGTCCTTTCCTTTCTTCATTGTCTTGGTTGATATCGACGAGACCTTCTTAGTTTACCAGATTTCTGGTGTTAGGATTAAAGTAATGAAGCAACATGTTTATGTCACATGGATTGGGAGGG
>OMLF01050285.1:0-31405 GCA_900302615.1 Holocentrus rufus
AAACACAACCATCTGTGTTGTTCTCATAGCCTGCCTCACTAACCTCAACTTTTTTCTATATATGGCTGTCCCATTTGAGTGGTTGTTGGTCCTCTATGAGGTTACGGGGGGGGGCATTATGTGTACACTGATAGCATGCCTTGTTGAACAAAAATAATCAGTATTTTATTTTGTATGTGTAAATATATATTTTTACAATGTATGTAATGTGTCTAAGTTTCCATGGATACAGGCGAGGGTGACAATGGCCTATGATGAGAAATGGATTCATTCTTTTCATTCAAGTGAATTCGAGGTCCTGTAAATAAACCTGTCAGTTCAAACATTGCTATCAGAGTAACAGATAACCTGCCAAACATGACTGGTCTGCTTTCCATTTTTCACCATGGATTCATGTGCAAATATTTGACTTAAGGCAATTGTGTTGTTTAAAGATCAATGTCAATAGTCAGGAATAATGTGGACTGTAGCAAGCAAATTCTCATTTATAATGAAAGCTGCCTTAAAAGTACACAAAAAATAAGCGGAGTGGCTGTTAAATAAGCTGTAAAAAAATAAGCAACTGTAGTCACAAGCCTATTTTTTAAACAGTAATACTTTTTTTTACTTAAACACACTCAACTCACATTTTTCTCTCCTTTTTTTCCTGTCTTACTCTTATCTGTTTTTTGATCTCTATCTCTTACAGCCTTTGTGTGTGTGTGTGTGTGTGTGTGTGTGTGTGTGTGTGTGTGTGTGAATGTATTCGTGTATATCTTAGAATGATAACGACTTTTGTAATATTAATTTAGGGAATTCCAACTGTCAAGCCCCTTGAGGGTTTTTTGGGCTTCCCTTTTATGCTTTTTTAAAAACTTTATGTGTAAATTGTCTTATTGGATTTTAAATATGTGCTAAATAAGATAAACAAACATACACACTCACACGTGCATGTGCTTACAGAGGTGTGCCCCCAGCCTCCACACACACACACACACACACACACACACACACACACACACTGCCTTCACTCTGCCGTTCCCTGACCTGGAAGCTCAGTATGGAGGAAGTGGGGAAGCATCATGCATTAATCATGACAAGACTGTTTCTCCTTACAGTTTCACACGTTCCGGCTGCCCCGGGACATGCTGCGAGGTGGCGGGGCCCCACTCAGGTGAACAGGTGATGTCATGGGTAAGCATATGGGCCTGGCTGAGAGTTAAGCAAAGTGTCGAGCCAGGTTTCAAGCCACCACCACGGATCTTGATATGTTAGTGTTTTTCTTCTAGATTTGATAGACAGATGAATCAGCCATTTTTTTGATATTATAAAGTCAGGTGTAAATACGGCATCTACAGGTATCAAAGAGTCAAATTTCATCCTTTTCAAAACTTTTTTCAACAATATTTAAGACTGATTTTTGGACAAATATTCATATTCATTCATATTTTTTATTCAAATCAACATTGCCGGTCAACATAAAGGTCAGTTCCGTATATTTGGGCCAGGTTAGGGGTCAGTTTTAGGTAGGAATATGGTTGATGATAGATTGTATGAATGTGTTATTATAACAGTTGCTTTTATACAGCATTCTGCTGCTGTAACAAATCCAAGCAGAACCCACACAACTTGAGAGTAGTGAGTATGACATGTAAAAGTGAGTTGGGCAATTTCCCCAGCAGTGAGTGTAGCAGTTAATTATAAAAGCAGTATTAGCTTCAGCAGGCTGTGAGGTTTAGAACAGCAGGAATCAGAAGCACAAAAATAAATAGATGAATAACTGAAATGAAGATAAAATGTTTATGTCGAAATTAAGACCTCATGAATTCAAGCTTAAGATTTTTCAGACCTAATATTAATGAAATTGAATTCAAGACATTTTAAGATAAGGGCCTGCAGAGGCTGTGGTCAGGATGTCATGCCACATGCAGGTACAGTGAAACACTGCCTGATCATACGGTGTGAGAAATCACACTAGCTTGAGAGAGTGTTGATACACCTGTACAGTAAAAGAACACTATAATAACACAGTGCACAGCGGGAAGGACCTTAATGGTCTCGCCATCTCGGGTCCCTGTACCTCGTGCACTTTGCCATGTGTACATTAGTGAAGTCAACAGATGGACCTACCGCAGAGCATCTTTGCTGTTACAGCTGAGACAGAGATCACAGTTTTCCATCGCCGCGGCCGCTCCACAGCGCACAACAACCGTGTGATTGCTCGCCTTTCACGCGTCATTTCTGGCCATCTAAGTTCTGCTGGGTTGTTCCGTGCGTCTCTATTCTTAGTACCGTCTCCCTGTCAACACACTGTCAACGGCTCCGGGTAGATGAAAGAGGCATGCAATGATGATTAAGCCGATGGTGATTAAGCCGACGCACTTTCATGGAAGTTACCATAGGTGGTAAATGCAGTTCAAAGCATAACCAATAATCAACTGAATCCTTCATGAGGACACAAAACAATACAACATCTGAGGGGAGGGGTATCTCATTGTCAGGCTCGTTATAATGTGAAAGGACCCATTACAATGAATACGTTGTTCTAACAATCCTTGTGAGATTTGATTAAAATAAAAAAACTATGTATTTATGTAAAACAGCATCTATTTTGCTTTTAAAGTTTTTTGCTTTTAAAGTTTTATGTTTTGTGTCTATTTTTATTCTTTTTTCCCTTTTTCCCCTTCTTTTTTCTGATTGTGTTTTTCTCAAACACAATGAAGTGACATCATATATTGCACATTGGAGGTCCAAACACCAATTGGCAAAGAGAATCAATAGATCAAACAGCCCGAAAGCAATAATAAATCTCGCTCACAGATAGAAGGCTGTAACACCTGAATCGACTAACAGGCTCTGCACGAGATCTCAGTCTCAGGTCTGTGTTCAGGGACTCAGAAAGACCTCCACACCTTTGCTGTACACTGCTGTAACATAAAAGTAACAAGGTCGGCATCATGCAACACAGAGATCATTACATCCCTACAGGTGCAGGATAACAAAGCTACGGTCGCTGCCTCCTCTGTAGTTAAACAAGCTCTCAGTAATGCACACCTAGAAAATGTGTAAATCGGTTGCTCGCAGGTGTGATGCAAATACTGGATGTAATTTGAAGCACTGTTATCACACTTTCATAATGAAGGACTATAGTCCAAAGCATGCTGGGGAAACCATGAACAATTTTCATTTTCACAAGGATATCAGTGCTTTTTAATCGTTTCTTTTGTCTCCTCTTTGGCAGGTGAAAGTTGCCAAGGGACAGTTTGGAAGGAAGGAGAACCCTGCAGTCAGTCTATGATTTATCTGCATGTAAAAGACAATCTCAGATTGCAAGAGGCAAAGTCCCCAGTAAGGTTGGGCAATATACCCAAATTATATCAATACTGTGATATATGACTAGATATTGCCTGGGATTTTGGATATTGTAATATTGTCATAAAGCGTAAATTTTGTTTTTTCCTGTTTTAAAAGGCTGCATTACAGTAGTTGTTCTGTTATTTGCCTCTACCTGCCTCTACCATTGTTTATCAAAATCTCCCTTGCATAAATGACATAAAAGCACCAATAATCATCCCTACAATATTGTTACAATAGAATACCTTGATATGAATGTCATGGTGATCAAAGATATTGTGATATTTGAGTTTGTCCGTGTTGCCCAGCTCTAGTGGCCAGAGTAATGAGACACCCTGCGCATGTAGGAGTTAGGCCTACTTCTTCATGTTTCCTGGTACTAGTTACAATACATATACATTAACTAGGCCTGCCACATTAAACATTTAACTGCCTTTAATCATCAAGCATAATGAACAATATAAAGAATGGATGAAATTTGATGTGTGAAATGTAAACAAGACCCCCTCATCCAGAAAATGCGCTATTTTCCAAGGTACTGAGGGTGAATAAGAAAAGAGGAAAACAAATACATTTCAAAGTAAATTATTCATACACTGCCATAAAATGAATGAGCCTTTTGCAGGCATGATGCTATCAGTGCGCTATTGTTTATAGACTATAGTGAACAACACCCAATCCATCTAAAGCCTAACGACAAAGCAATTTCACACACATGTAAGTGTGTACTGTGTGACGTAAGAGGATTGCGGTACTTTATAGTATGCCGATGGGGCAATAGGGGAAATATTATGAGTGCTGTTAAGCTATGATGAGAACATAGACCCTGCTCACGTAACAGCCTTCACCCGATCTTACCCTTTCCCTTTCCTATGCTTATCGGAGTCTTGGTACCGCTCGAGTCAGACCGGAATCTGATTGCACATTGACCCACTGTAGAGAAGCATAAAGAAACACACTGTGCTCCAAATGACTGTATTACACCACTCTGTCTCTGAGCTGAGTCCAACTCTGCTGCTGTGCTGCTCACCAGCCAGAGGCTAATTTTAATGTAAATAAGCTCCGATAAATATAAACAGCATGGTTATTTCAGTCATAAGCCATATGAGTCATTTATCTATTATGTAAATATCAAATTAACAGCTGCAAGGAATCATTATGCAACATTCCACAGCATCGTTGCAAACTTTAAGGGTGTCTGTTGCCTTCATCTGCGCACTTTCATGTGCAGCCCCTTAAACCACATTCTGTATGATGCATGATGAAACGCCCAAAGAGCATCTGATTTAATCAGAGATGGCAGCCAATGCAAAATCCTGCTGCTCTCCTCCTAAAGAGGGCTGGCTCCTTCTCTTTGGTCCAGGTCTTTAGAGGCTTGCTGGGCTGATCAAAACACAAGCTTTTCATCTTCTATTCACACACCCTGGTTTCTAAAATTAGCCCTGTTATACTACGGAGACAAGCACAGGTCTTCGGTGGGGTCTGATACACACGGTATTATGCATGGCTGTAGTCAAGACCACCTTTGCTCAATCCCAGTTCAAACAATGATCAAAGGGAGATGAGACCAGAATGAGCCCAGTCTATTTAAAGACTATGGCATTTAACCGGGGGTATGTACTAAATATTATGTAACTGCATCCAGCCTATTCCAGATGATAGCCTTATACAGTGCAGAGAAATATGGCTAAGCTAGGGTAACTGTTTGAATAAATACAATGACATTGTGCAAACAATAATAGCTAGCATTTCCAGAGGCAGGAAGACATCAAAATAGGTTTAAATCTGAGACTAGTGCAAGACCGCTGAATTCTGCATTTGAAGAAAGACTTGCAGCATAACCCTAAACCTTAACCCAGGAACATTGGCCTTATGTGAAAGTGCATTTTTAAGCTCCCTTGTAGGCTTTATTGCACTGCGACATTTCGACCAAAAAAGCCTACAAAAAGTCAGTCTGAATACTTTTTCCATCTCTTTACTCAAGCTAATCTTGTTATCCAGCACCTGATCCATGGTGTGTTTTTGGATGTGCACACGACCTTCTTTGTCTAGATTATGTCCAAGTGCCAAACACAAAGCCATATCTGGCTCTGAACAGTGTTAAAATCTAGGTGATAAGAGGGCTTGTCTGAGTTATTAGGTCTCACTGGGTCAATTAGATTTCAGTTTTATGACAGCAATTAGAAGCCATTAAGTAACGGTTACTAATGGAGCACTGACAAGACATTCTATTAGGATCCGTCATGCTATGCTGCTCTCGCATTGGGTGTCACTATGTGAGGGATGTTTTTATGGTGCTTGAGATTTCTTACACTGGCTTCGCTCTAATTTATCTCGGGTTAATGTACACATCATGCACAGCTGTCAGCTGTGACGAACACATCACACCTGTATCATTAGTCTGGCTCACCAAAAAATGTCAATTAATGTAAAGTACTTATTTTAATTTAATTTTTAATTGTATAACATAAATAAATAAATACATAAATAAATGAATAAATAAGTCATCAGTGGGCAGGTCCCATTTTTTAAGAGTCCCAATGTTTTGTAATTTGCCTATGTCTGAGAATTGACAACAGTCACAATTTTCAAGTCCAGTTCATCTTCACACCTTAATCTCATTCTGGATCCTGATGTCAAGTATGCAAACTTTGATGCTGGGAAAACTACTTTTCAGTGCTTTGCACCATACAAACAGAATGACAGACTTTTAAACTGAACCATCTCATTCTGATGTACTTGGCTTTTCTGTCTTGCGACTGAAATACACTGATTTTCATTTTCTTTTGTATACTTGATTCACGTAACCGTTGTAAATGCTTTTTGTTTACTTCTTCTAGCTGGTTTTTCCAATTGGTGGTTGACGTCTTGAGCTGATTAGCTTACAGTTCCAAGTCTCCTCCTTTGAACATAAGGCTACTAAAGCCCATGTAAATGATACTATGGTGTATAAATAAACCACGAAAGACTGTGGTGAGCCGTTATGGTGTGCCATTTAGATTGTATCAGTGCTTTATGAATTAGTCAAGAAATATCTTTGTAATCTGTTTGTAATAACATTTATCTTTGTCCTTACTATAAATGTAAAGTAGCCTACACTTTACATTCAAAGATAAATATCAGCACCAGAGTGAGAACGTAGCCCTTTTCTACTGATGGAAAATTTTTTTCAAATATCATAGATGCAGGAAATCCAGACCACACCACACAGGATGCTAAACAGCAAGCTCAACCCATAAACCCACAGATTTTCCAGAACTAACTTATAATGTGTCATTTCCAATGAAAATGAATGTAGTCATTTCTGTAGAGGTCAAGCCACTAAACCACAACTGTCCACACAGGTCTGTTCTCACAACACCTCATCATGAGCCACTTCATTAGACTATCACAAACTGTGACAGGCATCAGCAGCAGCTAAGGGATCAGACACAGATACACACACAGAGGAGAGAGCAGGTGGAAAAACACACACACAAGTCCCCAGCTTGTAGATTTCCAGTGAAATCACATACATTTAGCGGTCTGCGCTCTCACTAGACTGTACAATAGTGAGAGTTCCTAACTTTATTGTCTCATCAGGCGTAAACAGAGACGTACGGCATCTCTAGAGAGTTAGCTGTAATCCCACAAGTAAACATGGGGTCATCCACGCTGGCTGATTCTCACAACACCGCAGCAATATCTATTTTGCAATAACAAACTGTCCATTACAGCAGCAGCAGCTATGAAACTGGAGGCAAACTCCTGTCTACAGTAACAACCATCACACTGTCTGGGCTGCTTTCACGGTCCGAAACACAGATCTCAGGCTCTGTAACATCAAGCTCCACTGCTCCCTGAACTGCTATGTGTTATGTAACTTTACAGTTGAGCCTTCAGTTCAAGTGACATGACAGGTAAGACGGGGTATGGTGCTGGCATGTGCTGATTTGTAGTTCAGTCCCTGGCAGTTAATAATTTTTTAATGTAAGGAAATGATTATTGATCGTTGGATCTGATTGGGCCAAGGTTTGACTTGTCACTATTATTTGCATTGACAAATTGTTAGTTTTTTTAAAGGTTTTTACTTCATGTCTAATTTGCAGTCCAAAAACTGGAATTAATTCAGTTTACAAAGCAGGCGCAGAATGATGACCAAGATCATTATAAAATGCAGTTGGAAAAATGCAGGAAAACAAGAGTCTCTCTATGGAAATAAGTGGAATTAATCGGTATGTGCAAAAGCACATTAAAAACACCTTGAAAAATCACATCCCTGAGAGAACTACAATAAGCCACGAGGAAAGGACAAATGCACACCAGTTACTGTAGGTCTGCTCAACAACTGTCACTTCCTGTGAGGTTTGGAGGGCTGACAGTCACTAACAGCTGAGAGAGAGAGAGAGAAGAAGAGAGGCTGTCGGAAACTGGGAGACATGAGCTTGGATTGTGAGCCGCATTCAAAGTGGTCTTATTCAGAAAGAGCTGGCCGCAGCAGCAGCCACTGTACGTTCACACTGACTGCTTTCAGCGGGTGGATGTCATTGCTTTGCTCCAACTAGGCCCCTTTCATACTAAGAAAATATTACAAACAGAGCTCTTAATGGGCTCATTTAGACAGTTGCTTCTGGCTACTAACAGCACGCACTGCACATTCAAGTCACAGAAAGTTGCCAGAGATTACTGCTTCACATTCGCGCCACATTAAGTAAATCACAAAGTAGATAACAGCGCAGACACAAATGCATACCCACAGGTCTTGTGGTTATTAAGAACTTTCTCCAGATATATTACAGATCCAGCTTGTGCCCCCTGAGGACTTTTTCACCAGTTGTCCTCGACACATGCTGGGATGAAGCCGAAAAAAAAATCTTCAGGGGGGTGCTGCATGCAGTCAATAAGCACAACATGACAGACATGTGCACTCAAACAGCTGGGCAGCAGTCACATAACAAAACCTACAAAAGATCTCTGTGTTAAGTGTCACTGCAATGTGATGTAGACACTGCCCTGCTTTACTGTATGTTTTACAATTTATTCTGCACTGTCAAAATCAGCTATTCCCTGAACAGGATACTCTGCACTTCCCTAATTTGGGTCCATGGACCCCTGGGGGCCCTTCAGGGAGTTCCAGGGAAATAATGAGTGGTTCAATATCACCATTATCTCATTTACTACAGCAAGAGAATGTATAGGAAAGGCTGATCTGATCAGAGCTTTAACTGTCTCAACTGTTATCTCTCTACCTGCAGGATAAAAAGATAACACACATCTCAAATGGGGGGTCACATACAAAAACTTCATCATATGTGGGTCTGTGGATTACAGCTCTTCCATCTGGCTGTCCATGAGACTTAATTATAGCGCTCTGACACAGCATGGCACATGCATTTTTCAACCCCCCCAAATTATTTTAGACAAAAATAAATTAATAAATTGAAAAAAGTAAAAACTTTAAGTTCACATTAAGTTTGCAACCAACCACCACCTTAAGCCAAACACATGCAGCATCTGAAGACAGGTAATGACACAGTTATATGTGGGGCATGTATTTGCTGTGGGGAGAGCAGTATGTAGGTTACTGTTTAATTTATGCTATGTCGAAGCACAAACTGTAATATTGAGGCCAGTGAGGCGCGCAGCTTTATCCAATTAAGTATTCGTTGCTTTTCTGACTGAAACTGAGTATCACACTGGATAATTTTTATTGACAGCGCAAATATTCAACGCCAAAACTATTTTTGTCAGATTTGTGCGAGATGACAGAATAAAAACACACAACCCTCCAAAACTCTGACACGTTTCATCACTTTTCTGCGCTTATTTACCTTCGATCCGCCAACTTTCACAAAGTGACCAGTCCGGTTCGGACTCACAGCCAAGCCCGGAGGATAAATTCATGGACCATATGACGCATCCATGCGCACGACAGTAAATAATCCCGGTGAAGTTGTGTGGTCTGTTTGACCGCTGGGCTCGCCGAACAAAAAACTCAATCAGTGCGTCCTGGAGGCGGAGACCCGCAGCCCGACACTCCACAGAGCAGAGCCGGGGAGAGCACACCACTCAGCGGTGACCTATCAGTGTCTGACCAAACCGGCGAAATGACCTCCCTCCTTTTAACCTCTTAGTGGCCTAAATGCTGCTCCTATCAGACAGGGCTCCCATCATTTATGATTTAATATATAACTGATTTGAACGTCTCTTGGTTAGTTTGGTTGTTTGGTTAGTTTTTAGTACAGCACGTTCTTTTTCTACTGTGTGCAGGGGTCCCTGGAAAAATGAGGGATAGTTCAAATCGCTCATTAGCATTAGGAAAGAGCACAGCAGCATAACTGATCGGGAGTTTCACTTTTTCCGGTGTCTTTCACAAAAAACAAAACAAAACAAACAAACAAAAACTCAACTTTTTTTCTCTGGGATTCTCTGGGATAAAACCTTTATGAGATGAGTGTCTGTCTTCTAAAGCCTGATCATGAGAATGAAGCCCAAAATCCATCTTAAGATTCGATTTGAATCAAATTATTTTTTGCAATTTAAACTGAAATGCCATTGTTTACGCAGACACTGGAAAAGGGGGCAGCAAGCACAGAAGTTAAAGTGGTAATCACACAAAGAAAACTAATAAAAACAAAATAGAGCAGAACCCAGAACACAAAAGCGCTGCAACATTGAGATGACAAAATGTAAGTGTGGTGAAGGTTTGTGAGTGTGTGTAAGACTGAAAGAAAGAGGAAGAAACAGGAAAAAAAACACTCGAGCAGGGTACACACTCTACCCTGTACTCACAAATTCCCATCTACAAGCCATTGAATTTCAGATTGTCGGTGAACATTAACTAAAGGTACATCTTGTATTTTTGTTATTCTGTCTGTTCACTTTTTGCAAAGTGAACAGTTTTAACTGTCATCACGGTTTATATTCACAACATAACAAGTTATCCGCACCCTGCTATGTGTTGGTGAAGCTGACTGCCATCATGGAGACTGACCAAACAGTTTTGAGAGATGGCACAAAGGGGGGAGATTACAGTCCAGAGTGACTTATCTTGCCACAGACCATGCAGCCTGACCTTTTCTGCCTCTTTGGGAACAAAGGGTTAAAGGTTAGAGACTACAGTGTGGGCAGTCTGTCTGACAGTGTGCGCATGTGCGCGTGCATGTGTGTGTCTGTCTGTCTGTGTTTTCACCACCTCCTCCTCGGAGTGTGACTTTCTCACTGTGCCTTGTGCATGTTGCATGCAGCAGGCAAGCTGTCTGGCAGTCACAACTTGGCCCTTGGCTTCTATTGACAGCTTCAACAATGTTTCTATTGAAGAGCGAGTGAGAGAGACAGAGACAGAGAGAGAAGAGGAGAGAAAGGGAAAGAGCATATGAGGTTTCCATTTAACATCTCACTGCCACAAACAGACTTCTCACTGCAGGGGGAAGTATCTTGGCTATAAAAGGGCTAAAATGTCTGAATTACCCTTTAAGTTGCATTTTGATCGCACAAATGTTTTTGGTGTGCAAATCATGCCTTATAAACAGTACCATGCATATCATACTAGTGTTTCCACTGCAGATGCAATTATGCAATCCTAAGGGTTTAAAGATAATTTAAACTCCCATGCCTCATCAACATATTTTGTACTTATTCTGTTTTCTATTTATTAATAGTTAATGGTGAAGACTTTTTGTTCTTAAACCCTCCATTACCTCCAGGTCTTCAAATCTCTAATCCTGCAGGGAAAATTCTCTTAGCAAAGTTACTATCTCAGACTCTAAAAAAAAAAGAAAAAGAAAAAAGAAAACAGGGAACACTTGCTTAATAAACATATGCATGGCATGAGATATGGAACATATGCCACACATGCATAAATGAATTTTGCTCCATTTAAGCAAAAGGTCAGTCCTCAGAAAATCTGGAGAATGTCGCCGCGCAAAAAAACAAACAAAAAAAACCCATGCAAATATAAAAAAAGCAGATTGTTGCGATCAGTCAGTTAATGTAAATGCAAATGATGAAATAGTGTCAAGGGAGGAGGTGCAGAACCTTGTCAAATGCAGTGAGATCAACAGCTTAGACCTAAATATAGCAGTGTGTGAATGTGTGAGAACGCCTGTCACACAGCCCACAAGCTTTTTGTACCCCAGCAGACAGGAAGACGTTTACAGTCGATTAGGGTGTCCATCAGGATTTGAGTTAGTATTTATTCAAGTGCCACGTACAGCCTTAACAGCATGTAACTCTGTGCTTGCACTTTCGCAACGGTTAGTCTGCAAGCTTCTTGTGTTTTACTTATAGCATGCATCTGTGTGTGATACCATTTCTTTAACATTTTCTTTGCTGGCAACCTGGTAACTGCTGGAATCTGTGAGTGCATGTGGTGTGCATGTGGTAACTTTATCTTTTTATCCTCTTTTTAACAGTACTATAAATTTGAACTGCCATATATTCCATGGCGTGCTTACAGTTGGCAAAAAAAAAACTTTTCTTTACACTTGTTCATGAACGTTGTTACAAAAGAGGTGTTGATTTACTCATTCTTGATTAAACACAGGGATGAATGAGAATAAGTTTAACATGCACATCAAAGAAAATCTAATTAAGGATTTCAAAACTGTTTATCTGCAGCAAATGAAATTTGATTAAATTCAAATTAAAGTTTTTTTTTCAGAAACTGTTCTGAAACAAGATGAAAGTTTGCATGTAATGAATTTAAACTGAGCTATTAACTTGAAGACAGTTGCACCCTCTTCTCTCCAGCACTCGCTCAAAGTGTGTTCACTGCTTTTATCAGGTGACAGCATAAAGACCTGCCAGGTGTGGGGCTAACCAGTATTGATTAGTAAGAGAGTGAGATGTGACTCGAAGCTTTTGACTTTAATATCTACCTAATGGCTTTTTATTGAGATTCAGAAGGACAGAGCTCGACTGCTTCTCATCACATCACCATGTTTCATGTTTGTTTGTTGCCCAAATTGGGGAATACAGTGTGGATGAAGGAATGGTGAGGTGCACATTTTTAAATACAGTATTCAGGATCATATAGACACTGTTTGGTGGTAAAAATTGGCTGATTTTGATGAGTAAGTGCTCTGAGGAATAGAGAGGCATCATGGGCGCTGTTGTTGTCATGTGCAATCACCAAGAGTAATTCATGGCACACACCAAATGGCTCCTCTGCCATTCATAGACACCACAGTGCTGCCAACTGGACAGATCATGGGCTCATAAAAACCCATCCCGGTTATCCATTAGCTCAGCTGCACAGGAGGGCTGTCGTGTCTTGGCTTACTTGTCCTTTGCCTCAGCGCCTTTAAGGTCAGCTTGCTCATGCGCTCTCTTTCTCACACGCACTCACACACACACACGACTAACCAGGACCTGGATAGTTGCTTTGATGTGTCACGTTGAGCATAATCACTGATAACCCGAAGATTCACGGGACTGCTGCCATGTGGGAAAGAGCAAAACACCAAGAGGAGGAAAAATCTGTAGTGGACAGAGGCCAGCAGAGAGTGAACTTGCACATCCACCAAACTGACATTTTGATATTTAGTTGGAGCACTTTTCTTAACAATTGCCATTTCTTCCCACTTTATAGAAAATGGCTGATTAGCATTGTTAATGCTCTTCAACGAAGAGGCACCGCTAGCTGCAGGACTGTGACTGGTCATGCCCCTCGGTTTCAAGGAAGACGGCTGCTGTAAGCCATTAACCTCTTTAACTTTGCTGTTTCCACTGGTGGGTTCATCATTGCTGTGCTGTCGAGCTTTGTTCAAACCAATCAAACTTCATTTTAAATTCTAGTCGAGATCCCAAAGTTTCCAAAGACACCAGATATCTCTGGAAACCTTGTTTTTGTCATGTATGATCTTTGTCTGTGTCCATTTTTTTGGCTTTTATTTTGAAGCACATTGAGTCTACACCTGTCATTTGAAATGTGCTGTATAAATAAACTTGACTACATATGTGCTGCTGAATTATAAAATGATGCAAAAGACATCTAGATAGCTTCTGTATGATGTAATGATGCAGTTATAAAACATGGGCATATTTCACTCAAAGTGTGATGTAGCTTTAATGAAGCTTCAGTGAAGCAGCAGATAAAGAATATGCATGTGCCATTGTCATACAATAAGGGAAAAAACATCCCTTCTACATTTGGAGCTAATGAAGCTAATTAGCTAATTTTAGCTAATTAAGCTAATTTTCAGGGAAAACCAGAGTCCAAGAGGTTGAAGTATCACAAGCGAAGCTGAAAGACAAATGTAAAAGGCTTCTCCCTTTCATGACAAGTATCAAGTGTCTGGTGAAGAGAAAAGATCACCAATTAACATTCACAAAAAAGCAGCAAACAATTAAAAGCACAACTGCGGAGCTGCAAACTGCGAGTCACTCTAGAGGAGCAACAGCGACAGAGCAGCACCTCTGACGCTGGGAGGGATTGAGTGTATTGCTCAAGGGCACTTCAGCAGGGCGGACACTTTACCAAAAGCTGGAAACTTGAGCTGGCCTCAGGTGCGTAGCTTTATTTGTGAGGCAGAGACAGTTCAGGCCTGAGGTTGAAACAGATTGACAGCACCATCAGCCACAACGTGGGATACAGTAAACAAGCCGTGCTATCTAGGTGTTCTCCACTGATTTGCTGCATGCAGCTGTTCTGCACAGCGTGATGCAATGTACAATATTCTAATAAGTCCCTGTGTGTGAGTGTTTGAGAGAACAAAAGAAGAACAGGGCAGAAGGAGACAGACAGAGAGAGGGATGCGTTGGAGAACCTGTGGGCTTTGCACCACGCTCGGAGAAGTAATTGCAACATGCCCCAACATCACATTCATCTTCAGCCGCCTATCTGGCGGCTCCAGAGGGACGGAGACAGAGGAATCTGTAGTTGTTATTCTCCTCTCCTCCTCCTCCTCCCCCCCAAACTGGTTCATGAAAAGACTCTTTCAAATATACACCACATTTTGCGTGCAAGATATGAAGTAATAAATACACAGTACAGGCGTGGGGAGGAGGCGAGTTTGCTTGGTTTCCACGGTAACAATAGGAAGATGAAATATCTTTTTCTGTTATATTTAACTGTTTAATTTTCAGATTTTTAAATCTTCACTGCTGTATGTGTACATTGTGTAATTTTACGCTTGTTTGTCAGTGGATTTAATGCAAGAGTGGCTGCCATGAAAGACACTTGCAATACACCAGACATCTCATTTGTGGTCGGTTTTATCCTTCAAAGCGTTCCTGAGATGTGGGAAAAGGGCTTTGTTTGACTAATAAGGTCAACAGCGCTCTGCAAAGAGTTGCATTCATGTGCACTGGTCAGTGTTAGGTTTTGGTAAGGTTTTTTTTTTTTTTTATATTCATAAATATTTTCAAATGTCATTTTGGAATGACCATATTGGAATTTGGTAACACAATGTACAGTTTACGCAGGCAAGAACCACATACTAAAAAGAATCCATAATTTCTCAGTTCTTTCTCTTACCATATTTTATTAAACAGTGTAAAAAGTGCGAGAAATTATTTGCTAATAGACTCTAGCAGCACACACACACACACACACACGCACACCCACACATCCAGGCACAATCACTTCAGGAATGACAATTGCCACAATCAGAATTATCCCAGTATGAGTCAGTTATCAATGGCACAGTGCACTGTTGAATTCAGATGAATTGCCACCAGCAATCTATGTCTTCTCTGTATGCGGGTTACAGCACTGCAAGGTCTTCTCATGAATGTTTTCTCATCCCCGATTTCTCTGAACAAAACTGCAAAGACACTTAAAGTCTTGAACTTTACAAGACCTCTGATACGGCAACTTTTAAATACTGGTAGGCTAAGACGCATTTTGCTGTCATTGTTGTGGGCCATGGGTTTCAACAGATAACAGAAAGTCAGCATATTAAAAAAATAATAAATCCATATCATTTGCAATTTAATGTAGTTTGCAGGACACAAACAGGGGCTTGGGCTGAGTAACACAATAGTTGAACCTACGTTTTTATGGTTAGTTTTAGAGAATCTAGAAAATTTCGGCATTCACAAGCAAATATTTTGAAAATCAGGGCAGAATTTAGGTTTAAAACAAGTACTGATGCAATTTGGTTTGGTTTGGTTTAGGTCCACAGTGACAAAAAAAACCTAGCAAAGTAGAAAATAACAACAACAAATATTTTAAAAATATAGACAGAAGGTGGGTAAGCAAGGTAAAAACCCTGAGGGATTTATAAGAATATCTCCCCTGAAAACAAGCAAACAGGAAGAGGAAAAATCTCAGGCTGATTTGAATAACATAATTAAAATGACAAGGCACTCAGAGAGCACAAACCTCCACTCACGCTGAACAATTCTCCAAATTGCCATTACACTCACCACATCATTGCCATCACTTCAGTTTCTGGTGAAATTGATTGTATGACCGTGCAAACATACACATAAAAAATGATTAATATAGATCCGGTGATCGATTCCAAGCAGATCACCCTGAGCCCCAGAGCTGAGGTGTTCTGGGCTCCGCCAGCAGGTGGCAGTACTCACAGCTGGTCACCTGCCCAAGAAGTTGGCCTGTGTACAAAAGTCAAACATGCTCAAAAAATGTTCACCATACCAAAATGTGCATGTGCCAAGTATGGCCTTTGATACCTGTAGGTGTCAACAACGTGCACACAGGCTAACAGAGACGAGGCTGGCACTGGTCATCGTGTGAACTGAGAAGACATGGCATGACATGAATTATTATAAAATGACTTAATCTATTGAGCTATGAGCATTTTAGCTTGGATTACAGCTATGCATGTTATGATCATGTAATGAAATGGGAAATTATTTAAATATATTAAACTTACTAGCTTTCAGTATCTTTATATGGGACAGGAGAGGAGAGCTTCATTGTGACAGTGTTCCTGTGCTACTACACCAGTAAGCATTTCTGATAACAGTATTACTGTTTGATCACATCAAATGACATGCCAACCTCTTAGCAGGTTCATTATTTAGGCACTTAATATTAATATTTCTCTCTACCCCAAATTCACATATCAGGCCTGCCTGGAGCAGTGACCTGCACTGACCGGATGATTTGTCCTCTTTTTGCTGTGTTGGTGGTAACCACATCATGAAAAGTGATGAGCAGCACCGAGGATTTAAAAGAAGGGTTTTATCTGTAACCTTAGTGAGGGAGTAACTGATAAGGGGATTACGCAGATGACGTGTTTTTACAAGAAATGAGTGAAGGAGCAGGAAATGTGTTCACAGAAATTTGTAAAAGAGAGAAGTGCTGAATTTAGGAAGTGGTGCCACTGTCACGTAAAGTGTGAAATATGTTAACAGGCACAATTTCATTTAACAAAATGCAGCCCAGATAAATGAGGCTTTAGCCAATACAATGATGGCCCAGCTACGACTAGACACATCTACGGTATCTGCATTGCTAATAAAATCTGAAACACAGTCTTACATTATACATCTCCAGCACACCTGATGTGCAAAGTGAAAAGTACAGACGAGTTCAAAGACTCACAAACTGCAAATATCTGCCCCTGTGGTGACTTAGAGCTGTTACATGCTGATTTCTGATGATTCTAAAAATTAACCTCTCACCAACTTCATTCTCCTCACGCTGCTACAGTTGTGAATTCAAACCATCTTCTCTTATAAAGTAAACAGAAAATATGCTAATTATTCCACTAATGGGGCTCCAAATATGCAATCAATAGTGCATGGAAACCTAGAAGGAATGTACACAAATCCATCATCTGTGCTAGCAGCACGTCATGACTAGTTGTTCTCAGAAATGAGTCTTAGAAATGAAACTGCCTGAAACAGTGATCCTCATCTCCTTCCATATTTTATTTCCCTTATATAGTACAATGCAGATCATAAATCCCCATGATTATAGCGCAGTGACATTTGGACTTTATGGCCTGCCACTTTTATAGATGAGTCACAGGGTAACAAAGTTAATTGTGACATTTATTTTTCCTTATTTTGTTTTTCTATATTCAGTGATGAGGGATAGTATCCTGAGGCTGACTTGACAGTGACTCTAATCTCAGGATGAATAAGCACTATGGACCACCTCAGTACAGTGGCCGATTTCGCATTCGAGTCGATAATATGAGAGGTTAGCACCAGGGCTTCAAATGTGTGTGTGTGTGTGTGTATGTGTGTCTGTCTGTCTGTCACGGAACAAGGCTAGAATAAAGCACCTGAGGGGAAGTGGCTGCTTAGTGATCGATCAAACTCAAAGCCAACCACTCAATCTTTGGATTTATGAGGATTTCAGCTCCTCGGTCTCTTCTGAAAAGCTCCAGGCAGCAAGTCTGCTCCTTTTAATGGCTGAAAATGTCAAACTTTCTCGCTTTTTGCAAAGGGAAGAGAAAGGGCCTGGAGTGGAGTCTGCAGAGCGTGACAACATGTCTCATCAACACTACATGTTCTTTGATAAACTGTGACGAAGACATATAAGTGGAGATCAAATGCCTTGAAAGACATGTTAATGTTTAATACATCTTTAAGGCTGTGTCTGTTAAATGCTTTTGAGTGTGTCTACATTGACAAAGCCAACAGAGTATTATATATTGCAGTTACTGGATCATACAGTCAGCTATATGATCCATAAGTTAAATCGCTGTATACATGAATAATCAGATAATCATGAATAAATATTACACCCTGAATATTATCATAGAAACAAACAACAAAAACTTTCAGTTAACCCACAGCCCTATACATGCCTGAGTATCCCAGGTATTATCAGTATGTTCTAGATCTCATATTCAGTTTATCCAATCAGGATATGATTTTGTCCCAGCTATTTAAAACTGGATATCACATTTACATACTCTAACATAGAAAGCTTACAGTATAGCTTACTGTGAGTGTAAATGATGCTGGGATAGAAATGTGTATGTAAATATGCTACAATTTGAAAGACAGAGGCATTATAGAACTCATATTTATTGAGGAAGATAATTAATCATTTCAGCGGCAGTCAGACACTCTGACTGTAGAAAACTCTACCCACCTACACTGCTGTGCGTTGGAACAGTCAATGAAAGGGCACCTACTGGACAAAAACCTGCCAGTGTCTGAGAATGAAAAGAGATACTGACTAATTAAAGTCAGCTGGAAGACAGAAGCCACGGCTATTTCTGTTATCAGAGAAATAGATTTTTAATTGTTGGGGAACAGAGACTCAGTCAGTGTCCGCACTGTGCCCAGGGGTGATCGTTCAGCAGAGATAATGATCCTTGAATTCTTCAAAAGTGTCTGGCCTTCAGAACTTTGCAGGCTCACAGTAACGGAGGACTGACATGTTGGTCATTTTGAAAGGGACTGGCAGTCATTTTCCAAATGATGCTGTAAAGTTGTTTTTTGTAGCACCTTTCAAAACAGTATCACAACGTGCTTTCAATTTGCAATGATGTACAAAGTATTAGAGGCATGTTCCTGATATTGAGTTGTAGCACAATTCACATCTCTGTTGTCTCACAGCTTCACGATTCTTCTCTGATTTGGTTCCTTCTCTTTATCTACATCCACAGCTCCTTTTTGATTGGTCGAGATTTAATAAGGGGCATCAATACGAGATAACGACTTTTACCTGGATTCATCTTATCAGCGTGCTTCATGAATAGAGTGCTGTCCCAAATAATTTGCACTTTCAAAGGCCCGGCCAACTCTGGCATAAAGACTAGATTAAGGAATAGCCAGGAGCAAGATGCACTATGGCTTATAAGGGCTTTTGAGATCTGAGATGTAATTAGGAACCGCATATGGGTAAGCCTTAAATGGAACAAGACATAGCTGAGACTTGAGAGCAAAATCTTAAAATAAATTCTAAAAATTAACAGGCAGACAGTACCAGGAAGCTAAAATAGGGGTCATATGATTTTTAGGTTATTGCTGCATGACACGTCTAACCTGCTTTGATTCTCTAAAATGAAGGCTTGTTATCAGGCCAGTGTAGTAAAAAACAGAACTTGTGCAAAATAGGACTGAAAACTAGAAAACGGTTAGCCTAATGTGCAGTGAGGCACATTTGTTCTTATTCCAACTCCAATGTGCAAGGTGATTAAAATCATCCATATCCTTACATAACCTTGTCCCTGGAGTGCAGACCTTTAACAGTGTTGCCACAGAGAGAAATTAGCTTCCACTAATTATGTGAAGTGTAATTTCAGCTGGATCTAGTGTTAGCCAAATAAAGTGATTTGCTTGCTTCAAATTAGATCCAGTCATGCCTCTAAATGAGCAATGAGATATAACACAAAAGACCAATGAAAAAGAAAATCAATAAGCAATTTTTTCTTTATCACAGCATTCTATATAGTCCAACTGCGATGACTGCAAATCGTATAGAGCAAATAAAAAAGCTAAAAACTCTGTTATATCTGGCTGTAATCCATTGAATATTTTTAATCATCTGGATGGATCATCTTAATGGAGGAATCTCTGTCTGTCTGTCCTTTGATTTTCTGATTTTCTGATGAGCTGTTCTCAAGAAAGCAGCAAAAATCAATTTTCCAGTTGTTAGTTATTGTTGTCATTGATGGAATGAAAAAGGTGGAATCCAACTGTGAAGGCAGAGCAACACCTGAGCAGTCTTCAGCATGCACACACCGTTTTATAGTGCAGATAAGTGGAATGTAATGTGTAATTAAGAATGCTTCGGAGTTGCTGCAATTTTTTTTTTCCACTTTGCCGGAGCTACGCTAATGACTCCTGTAGACTTCAAGTCTTTATGCTAAGCTAACACAAAATGCTAACCATCGGAACTGAACCAGTGGACGTACAGAGGTGAAAATGGTATCGAACATCTGGTCTCAGTCTGGGTAGGTTGGAAAAAGGGGATTTTGCCCAAAACGTTTGAGTATTCCTTTAAGGTTAGGGTTATGGTTTGGGTTCAGAATGGGCATGGCCTTACACTTTAACTGTGTGCATCACAGAAAAACCAAGGTCCTCTCTCTGCGGGTTCCTCTCACTGCAGCTCCAAGCCTGCAGCCAGACCCTTCTCACAGAAAGCTGCAAGCAGCAATACCGCAGGCCAAGCAATCAGCCCCTTCAGGCACATTTTGAACAGGCACTGCGCTAGTTTTAAATAAATTTCATGTTGTCCTGCATTGCATGAGGGAAACTGAACGCAGTAGTATTTCAGACTGAGGTCTGCCATCTTACAGCAGGCTGTTGTTGCTAAGTAAGCTCTTGCTGTCTGCCTTCATGGTTCAGTGCAACATGAAACAATATTGTTTGAAGCAACCGTTGTCAGGATTGAACAGTGTCTGAAAATAGCTACAAGTTGGTAATTAGTGTTGAACGCAGCAGCCTTTCCAGAGATATGGAGATATACTGGAGATTGGATATGTTAAGTATTTCTCCAAGGACCACACCATGAATTGCTGCCACAGTTCATGAACAAAGGTGTTACTTTCAGACAGTGATGTATATGTTTTGTATGGCTGCACATGTCCTAAAGCAATACAGAATAATGCTATTACACAACCCTCTTTTGTACCAGTATGAGTTAAACAACCTCTCTGACCATCCTTACATGTGATTTATTAATTTAAAAGAAAATAATTCAAAACTTGTCAGTCTGATATATTACATGTCAATGACTGAACTATATAACTGGAATACCTAGGGACTTAGTGTAAAAACATTTGAATAAGAGTCAACAGGTTTCATATTCTGAGGCTCCGAGAAACTTGGAACGGATTAATTTATTCCTCAAAAGACACTTAAGTAGATCTCACATCATATTTAATTCATAAACCCTTTGGTGTATCATCTTCAAGCCAGAGCCCATTCATAATATAAAATCCCTCTTGTCACCATTACCTGCTGAGAGTCTAGTGAGAGCTAATCTTTTGAGTACATAATTGCAAAAAAATGGATTCTGCCCCACCGCAGCCTAAATGTGCCTGTGGTTCGGCAGAAAAGACAAGGGAGAGAAATGAGCAGAAGAGCAAGCGGTGATTTAGGGAAACAACATTA
This sequence comes from Holocentrus rufus, assembly GCA_900302615.1. Classification (NCBI taxonomy): domain Eukaryota; kingdom Metazoa; phylum Chordata; class Actinopteri; order Holocentriformes; family Holocentridae; genus Holocentrus; species Holocentrus rufus. The sequence goes on from OMLF01050285.1 coordinate 21,310, forward strand.
GTGGTAAAAACTGAATAGAAAAAAGGCATGACGAGTGAATAATTATAATCAAAACGTTTGTCAAATTCTGTCCTACAACATTTTCTTCAAAGCTACTTGCAACCTTAAGGTGTCATGTGTTGAAATGATGCAGTTCAGTTTAGTATTAGTGAAAAGAAATGTGTAAACGGATGCAATGAAGGATTTTTGAATATTACGACAACATATAAGAGGCATTTCATGATGAAGAGGCAACATCAGTCTATCTCATCTACTATTTGGACAAGTTTATTTATAGTGATTTTCAATGGCTGACTCAATGTGTTAGTCATTGTGTCTCATGTACTACTACTACTACTACTACTAAACTACTGGTAAGATAAAGTTACAAAGTAACATATTGGACATTGGTGCTGCTTAAAATAGGTTCAAAAGGAAGGTAAACTTTTCTTATTCAGTGATAATCTTGAGTGCTATCATTGCTCACTCAAGCTATTTAGGTATTTAAGTATTTTCACTGCAATGAGATTATGACTGTGTTACTTATTTAGAAATATATTTTCAATCTCTATTGTTATAACTGTAATCTGCACTGTACAGGTACTTTTATAGAGAAAAGATTTTTATTTAAGACCACTTAATGTTTTCAGAAGCAACAGCCAAAAGAGAGAGATCAAATTCATATTATCAGTGCAGTTATAGTATATGACTTCTATGTCTCCAAAATGATCCTTACGAAGAGAAAACCTAAGCTTAGTGTAATACAGTAATTACAGACCGTAATGATCCATGACAGTTCAACAGATGGAGGGTAGCTGACAACACTGCATTGGCTGATGATAAATTAATTGTCAGTACAAAGACATAAACAACTCCATTTTGCTTTGCATGGTCTCCCTCCACATAAATCTGACATCATGAGCAGGTGCTTGCTTTACTGTCGGCACTGTTGTTTAACAGCTGGGACAAAGAAACAAATCCTGTAATCCTGTAAATTCCTGTTAATTAAACTTTCAAATAATTGTGGATGTAATGAAAAATGCAAATGTGCAAAACTACAACCAATGTACAGCATACTGGTGCTGAAATTACTAACAGCTGAAAAGACGTCATCAAATAGCAATCTGTGGATGGTATGTACTGTATATACAGCGTATACAACAATACGGGGACTCGTCACTCATTTCACAGCAAACACTAGAATGGGATTCTCCATTCATCACTGTCATTAATCTTTATCTACAGCACGCAGGGTTTTTGATGAGGAGAGAAAAAAATGAAACAGTGAAAAGAGAAAACTGTAATATTCCATCACAAATAAATGAGAAAATAAATGAGAGCCATGGTAAAAAAGATCATTGTCACCCCTGCGGATATCACTGTCACAAACGCCACAGTTTAACTTCATGATGAAGACAGAAATCATCTCCCTCTGTCTCCCAGTCTGGATGAGATATTGGGAAATTCATAACGTCCATAAATCTGGAGGCTACTGTAGTAAGTCTTCACATAAAAGGCTTTACCTGCTTTTACAGCGATGATAACTGTGTAATGTATGATTTTAGTGTTGTCCGAACAAATCAGTCAGCATCATAAATAGTGCTACTCAGCAAAGAGTGAAAATAAAAGGATCTCATCCCTTTGATGTTTGGGGACCACGCTCTGGACTGTGAGTCCAGAGTGTGGTTATAGCCGATGTCTTGCAAGCTTACTCTAATGAAAACAGAAAAATGAGAGGAACAGAACCCCCCATCTTGAAGAGAAACAAGGGCATGACACTGTGATTTATGTAAGGGATAATTCACAGGCATGCAAAAATAATAACATCAGCGGAGGATCATTATAATATCTTTTTGACACTTGGTGTCGCGAGTCAGCTACTGACCTGACTTCTTTCTGTATATGTAGCTATTATTGTGAACATTAGCCAACAACATACAGCAGAAGGGCTTCATGAAAACATATTAATTTGGAACTAACAGGTATGGTGATGAGGTCACAGCCTGACAACAATTTTGACAACAGCCTGAAACATCGGACCCCAGAATGCCATAATTGACCAATCAGAACAGAGTATTCAACACAGCCGTGGAATGTCTTTCAGCTGCTTACTAACTGTCTACTCTGTCAGTTAAGTAAGGCTCCAAAAATTTTTATTTTTGAAGTTTTAGTTCTGGCAAAGACAAAAAAAAGAGTATAGTGGTTTTCACACAGTTTGGAATGACTCATTATCAGGATGTCACTGTGCTGTTGTAGTTTACTGTCAACAGGGTTCATATGAGCTGAGAGATACTATCTGTATGAATCTTTCCTCACTGCTTAATGAGTCGAAAGCTTCACACAAGTTGGAATATGGTTATTGTTCCCAGTAATTGTTACATCAATAAAATTCACAAGAATCAATACTATGTGCTTTAATTTCCTCTTTCAGAGAGAAAACAGTTTTTATCGTCTGTGTGTGAGTGGGTTTTTGAACCATTTCCAGTCCCTGGAAGACCCCAAACTTTATGATCCTTAGAAGAGTTTATTCTCATAATAAACTGCAAATGTGTACAATGCCCAAGTGAATTAAAACTAAGACAAAAAGGTGAAGAGTGTGAGTTCTGGAGCACCCCACTGTGTAGAGCGTGTTATCATTTGTTGAGGCTTGTCTTAGCTGCAGCGTCTGGGTTTAATTCTCGCCTTTCACTGCATGTCATCCCCGCTCTCTGCCTGGTCTATCCTGTCTCTCTCCACCTGTGCCGATACAATAAAGCAGAAATAGCTACGAAAAATAAATGTATAAAGAATATGAATTCTGATTCCCAGTTTTTACATACAGCAAACATACATTAGGTTTGATCAAAGACCATCCATGTCCATCTACTCTACTTTTATTACTACTTACAGAACTGCTGGGTGTCTTTAGAGAACTGTGATCACAATCTGGAGTCATATTCTCCATTTTTGTTGTAGTTCAAATATGCGTTCTATTTTTAGGTTCTGAACAGGTTCATTAGGTTCGCTATGCAATCAAGTTTGCAAGAGCAGGATTTTCTTTTTATAAATGAACATTTAGATCCCTCCCTCTAGCTACTGTAACAATGCCTTTCTGAAGGGCTCTTGCAGAAAGCTTTAGTTTTCAGTAAGAAAAAAAAAAAAAGAAAAGAAAGGGGAAAAAAATAAACTGCTTGTCTTAACAGCTCATTCAAGTCTCAGGATGACAGCTGCTAATTGTAGCATCAGCTCTGCCCACCTCTGTTTCTTGTACTTGTCTCATCCATTTTCCTGTGTGTCATATCTAGGAAGTTAGTTTGGCTTGCTAGATGCTGTGTTAATTTCCCAGCGGTAAAGTGAATTTCCTTGCGTTAGCCTAATGATCACGGGATGTTATAATTTGTGTTTGAGGGGATGATAATAAAGGCAGAACACAGAGCAACAGAGACTAACCCACAGGAACACTGATAACCCAACATATTAATCACCCAACCTATCAATCAGTTCACTGTTACGTTGTGCATGACATCGACCTTTTGACACGGGTCTATCCTGATTGGTCTATGTTGCCCTTCTGACAGCAGTGGCCTTTCAGAGAGGCATTTAAGATGTCTCTATCATGTTACATGGGTGAAAGCTTTCTGCAGAAATATGGTAATTTATATGTGTCACTGAAGACACCTTTTAGAACATCCATTGGTGTCCACAGTTTCTATTCATCCCTGCAGGAAGACATAAAACATAAGCAGAAAAAACACCATTCAAAATCTTTAATACAGGACTGTAATGTTTAGTGTAATTAAGAAACAGTAGTTCCATATAAAGCTCAGTCCTCTTTAGCCTAATCTTTTAAACTCTTTAAAACTGTTTCTTTTTCATAATAAAGAAGCTTAATCTCAGCTAGGAAAATAAAAAGTCGAGTTTATTAGCAATAGAACTCATCCTTTCCCATTTCAATAAACCCAGGAGATAAAACTTTATAAGCTGTAGAAATTGACCTAGTCAGGAAAGACCAGCGGCGGTGGTGGAATACATCCTTTGTTGTATCTAACAAATTTGTTTCTGAGTTGTCTCTGCTGTTTTGCTTTTCCCAGCGCTCATATTTGTACAGGAGATTTCCAAGTGCTGATGTCGATCCCTAAACTGTCTCTGACTGTACAGAGACCACAGTCACCAGCAGCTGAAGGGGATCTTGGGATATAGAGTCAAATCGAACTCATTTTCATCAACTGCAGTATCTTCATTTTCAAAGTAAAGCGACTCAGAAGATGGGACATCTTGCCTGACAGTTTTATACAGCAGGATTACAGCAGCCAAAACAAGTGATAGTGGTACTTAGTACATCCTCTGTTAGAAAGAAAGATTACAAGGTTAGCCAGTTAACTTTAGCCTAACTCTAAAATATAAAAGCAGTGCCTTTGACCAATACACTCCTGGGGGAAATATGTTGACGTAGGCGTGCAAATAGTCAGGAAGTCTCTTTGTAGGGCAAGATCATTCAGAGACCAGCAAAATCTGCTGGGGTTTCCTGATGGTGCTCTTTTTGAAAGATAATGATTCTCAGCGGAGGGAATACAATTCTTGAAGCTGAGGTATAGTCTGGTGGAAGTTTGCCCCCACTAGTCTGCCTCCTCTCTTTTGTTCTCCTGGTTGCTGACAGCAGTATGAGCACTGTGATGAAGTGAATGGTGAAAGCACAGAAACCACTCACCATTATGGATGATATTTTTAATATCAATTTGAACTTGATCCAAACTACACTTGACACTGCTGGGACTGCACCGAGCATCAATGATGTTTAGAATAATCCTTATCGTGTTTTCACAATAAATTCACAGATGATTGAAAACAACTTTAAATGTAATTTCTCATGAATGTCTCAATACACTTCACATAGAGGCAATGTATTGAAGAGAGTAATGGGTTTTAAAATGGGATTTACCAATTACTACTGCTGTCAATATGGTTAGCTGTGATGATAATCTAATATTATAAATCATTACCCATTTATGCCTTAATTGTGAGATAGTAGCACATTGAGTCTCTTGTGTATAAAGTTTATGAATTGATGTGATTGCTTAAGCAGTCTCCATTATTTTGAATATGCTGTAGACTATCGAGTGTAATGTTAAATGGCTGTAAAATGAGAGTTGACTGAGTGGAAATGTATTAACTTGCAGCTTTAAATTACTCATATCCTTCAAGTTTAGCTCTGATGTGAAATGGGACACAGGTCAACATCATTGCAGACTACGCCCCTTTTATGGTCGTGCGCACAGAGCATGATTTTCAAAGCAAACAAACTGTGATACCAATTAAGCCTGATTGTGGTTATCTCGTTTTGTCAAGCCAGCTAACACAAAGAAAGCCTGGGTATGTTAAGCTCCTTTTGTAGTAAAGCCCCAGGTGGGCAAATGTAGTCGACCAAAAGGAAGATATCTGCTGTGGCATGTGGTGGACATCAGGAAGAACAGCTCTTTTTTAAGCAAAGACAATAACTAAACTCTAAACAGCAAAAATTATAAACTAATATACAAGGACCACAAATGCTATGTAAGTATTTGTATAGATAGTTGAATAAAATGAAGTCCTGACTATTTACTTACCACCAATGCTGTGCTGTTGAAAAGTGAGTGAGCTGGTTATTTAGACACGTCACATAAACACAATCGTCCCAGGAGAAATGAAAAAAGGAACTCAGACAACAGGGGGAACTCCTTCAGCCCTTTCATCGTTCTGCTCAGAGACAAAATATAAACTGTAGAGGCAATGTGCAACAAACTTAAAAGACTCTTCCCCTCTGTCTAGCAAGCAAAGGACCTTTTCTTATTCTGTTGGTGTCCTTCGAGGAGCTTTTTGAGTACAGAAAAGTGCCACAAATGGCAGAAATAAAAGAATATAATGAGCTCAGACTGCTGGCTGAGAGATGGAGTCCCTCGGCTGCCATGGTGGAGGTCCCCAACGTACAGAGCTACTTACATTAATTATTCCACACAACACAGCCTAATAATGGATTATGTGAATATTACATTCCTCCCATACAAATTTGATTATGTGACAATAATGGGAACCGGATTATGTGACAGTAGCACAAACTGGACAGGCAATTTTCACCTCTTTCACCTTTACAACAACTATAAGATACGGGTCTAGGTTGAGGTTAGGCAACCAAAATAACAGCAGCATGGATGTATTAGATGCTTCAAATCAGAACTGGCCCTCTGTAATGGAGAGAAATTGCCTTGCCTCACTTGAACCGTCAGCACAGAATATATGATATGGTGCAGTGTCAAAATGGTCATTATCCTGAAAATCAACCTGTCACACAACAGCAAGAACTGACTCGTTCACATGGAGGCAGTTCCCATGCTGGACACTTTATAATACCAGCACACCTTATTTGATTATGTGAAATTCTGGACACACCATAAAATCAATACAGTTTTTGGTCCCAATCAATTCTGTGATGGAAGGAGCTGCTATTATTAAAAAACGGCCTTAACAGAACTCAGCATGCCTCCATGACTAAAGTCAGTCTGGCTTATCATAATACCAGTTAAACACGCCAGCTATGCTAACCCTGCCGGCCTTTGATTTTTATTAGGGGGTGACAATATGATTAGTCAGGGAATGCTAATAAACAATGTTCTCCACCATGGAGATTTTTCTAAACTCATAACGTCAGTCAGTATAATTTCACACAGGCCTCTTGAGCTTTGGATTTGATTAAATTCTTACTATGGCAACTTGATGCTATGGAAAAAGGCTTTGAGGGCGCACACTTATGGCATGAAACTGCAAAGTAAAGCTAAATACAAAAAAGACTCACTTCATATCTTAAACACAGTAAAGAATCACGCTATAAAATTAAAAGAATGACACATGATGCCTTCCAGAAAGTCTGATACTAATAGCAATGCTGCTACTCAGAGGAAAGTGGTGAGCCGGGAAGAGCAATACAGATGATTGATTTATCCATATGGATAAAAATGTCGTGACTCAACACAAAACAGCCTCAGTGAGATGAAATATGACAACATACAAGAGAACCATACTCATTCAAAGGCCAGGCCTACAATCTGACATCAGTACTGAACCAGCATTATGTCCTGAACAACCTGAGCTGCACAACTGAACTCTATATGTGCGTGCACGTGTTGTAACATTTTTGCTGATGCATGGAATACAGGATGCTGGACTGCAAACTGGAGCATAGAGGGGATTTAAGACCCTGTTGGCTTGCATGTTTTAGATTATGGATTTGAACTGCCCACATTGTATTAAATTCACTGTTCCTAAAAAAAGATACTGCTCATTTTATTTTATTTCCTGGGGGTTCGGATTAACAAGATTTTACTGTAGCAGCCATTGTTGCTATTTTTAGCTTCTGGATACAAACATAATTCACGGATCACCGTGAAGAGCACGTATTATTACCACAGCGGCGTGGGTGGTTCAATTCTGACCCATGCCCTTTGCTGCATGTCACCCATCCTCTCTCCGCCGTCTTTCCTGTCTATCTACACTGAACCTGTGAAATAAAGCGGAAATGCTTTATTTGACTAAAAAAAAGTATAAAGTTCAGCCTTCTATCTCTTGCAGTTTAGATTCTGTATGTATTTTTTTAAGGAATAACGCTTGCTCTTGTATAGAGTTACCACTAATTTTTGTTCAACTGGCCCACCTGATTTCATAATCAGACCACCTCATTTAAGATGCTCAAAATCAAACAAAACAGAATAACCCATCAACACAGGTGATTGGATTTGTCATCTCACCCCTCTCAGTGTTTACCAGCTGTTACTTGGCAATGGGTAATAAGATCTTGGCGTGATCTTAGAAACACAGCACTGCAACAGTAAAGTGTACACCACATGGTGTTACAAACCTGATCTTTCAATAGATCAGGGTAATCTCTGGAGGATTCAGTAGGCCTCTAGGACATCATTTGCAACAAACTACACTATATATATTCCACAGTGAAAGGTCAAAGTCTGCAAACCCCACAAACCCACAAACCCCTGCTCTGCTTCTGCCCTCATACATTCATTCATACAGCATGTAGTCCCATTCTTACAGGTAGGCCAATTAAGTCAAATCGGAGAAAATGCAGACCACAGCGGGACTACAAATCACCTGCTTTGGCACCTTGTCTGAGAGACAGAGAGCCACATCATCCTTAATCTATAGTTAATGATGAAGGATTCAGCACGGCTGCTAGACAGCAGGAGAGTGACCCTGCGAATGCACCGGGAGGTGATCCAACATCCATCTTCATTTAGGGAAGGGTCAATAAACGCTAAAAATAAACACATTAAAACAACAGGAACAAAAAAACTCACTTTGATATGCCATGTTGCCATGTCTGCTACATATTTAATTAAGTCAAAGTGCAGGTACAAGTGGAGGGCCTCAGTTCTGCAGGAAGCTGAGGACACTGTCAGTGATCACTATTTCTGCATAATACTAATCTTTGTATCCAGACAGGTATGCCTTCATACATATCTCAACTTGGTGCATGCTTTGATTAGATATACAAAACCACATTATCCTGCAGGAAAACAGGTTTGGAGTAAAGAGATTTACTGAAATATTCTCTCAAACCCTCTGGACAATTTGTATTTTAAAGATGCAATTTGGAATTTGCATTTAGCTGCAATCTAAATGCAATGGATGAGGCTGACATTCTTATCAATACCAGCTTAAAGGAAGCAGGGGCTTATTATCTTCCCCAGAGACACACAAACAGGACATCTCGACCTCTGATCTTTTGGTTGGGGGCATCTTGAATGTTGACCTTCTGTGGCCTCAAATGTGAACCTTCTGTGGCCTCAAAATACTCATACAAATGTTTGTACAAATGACTTTATCACAGTGCCATTCGTTCCACTAAAGGCTTTGACAATCATTGTCAGAGAGCAAAAATAATGTCTTTAATTGAGTAAATTACAATGTAAGAAGAGAGAAGAGGGTAATAATTTTGTTAGGCTTCCTTTAACGTTGTCTGTGGGCACAGGAAATAATAATGAAATAATACACAATGGCTGCACAGTGCTGACACACATAGAGAGAGAGAGAGACGGAGAGAGAGAAAGAGAGAGAGAAAGGAGAATGTAAGACAGATAGAGAGAAAATGTGAGAGAAAGGAAAGGTGAGTGAATTATTACAGAGACCAAGCTCAGTTGCTCAGCTATTGTTTCTGATGCAAACTTCCCTACATTCAAAAATCTCAGATTTTTACTAGATACTGCAGAGACTGTCATCTATTTTTCTAAGGAAATTAAACAATGCAGTTCCAACAGTGTAGGCTGTTTGAGAAATGCTCGTTCATTGTGTTGAAAGCACGGGTTTAGCCAGAAAGGCTGGCTAATATCCAAAGTGATATCTGATGTGAAGCCTGAGTTACAGACAATTCTAATCAGAATGTGAAAGAAAATCGTAGCATATCAAAATATTCTCAAAAGATTATATGCATGGTGAAGTATTTTCCAATACTGCCATGACTCACCAGAGCAATCCATCACATCAGATTACAATCCAAATTATTCCTGAAATATTCAGTTACAATTGCCCTTTGGAATAATATTTATTAGCTCTTTGTCATTCTTACAATAAGCTGTAGATATTATGGATTTCAGATTTTTCTGATTTTTGTCATTGCTGATTCTCTTGTTGGTGTAATATTTATAGTCATCGATAGTACTTCAGTATTGCTTGCTGCTATATGTCAACACTTTAAATTGCTTCTTTATTGCATTTTTATCTTAGTTAGAAAAGTACTTTACCAATAAAATTGGAGATAAAATATAATTTCCACTGTCATAAAAACACAACTCACACTATATTTACCTTTTCCCAACAATGGCCAACCAAACAAAACTTCAAAGTTCACACGACTAAAGCTAAACCTGCAATGCTCTACATCACATACAGCTTCACTCCAGGCACAGTGGCTAACTATTTCCAACATAACACTGTTTTTTTTTATGTCAAGCTGTGCCACTATGTGTGCCTCAGCCAGTGGAGACACACAGACAAGCAGCATCAATTTCATTTAAAGCAGATGGCCGATGAAAAAGTGCAGGTGGGTGCAGACTCAGGAGAAAAAGTGCTGGCGGCAGGGCGCTACCCTTCAACTACA
>OMLF01050286.1:0-12221 GCA_900302615.1 Holocentrus rufus
CTGCTCCTAAACATGCAAACGGACACAGAAGTTACACTCGTCAGCTAGTCCAGATCGCGCCAGAAAAAGTGAAACAAAAACGGTCTATAAGACTCATATTATCCGTCCAAACAATGCAAAACAGCTCGGCAAAACAACAGCATTTGTCAGAGAACAATATTTACCGAGGAGTTCATTGTAAGTGACTCAATTTTCAGAGAAATAACAGTACAATACTGGCGCCGCATTTTCCACACAACTTACCCTCAGCAAAGCAACCGCCATAGTGAGGTCAAAGGGGAAGGGACTACGGAAGCCCAGGAAGACCATTAAAGGCACAGTGCAGGAAAGTAAAATTAATGAAATAAAATAAGTGAAAATAACTCATTGAGATAAAATTCATTAATTCTCAAAATAATCATGAAATGATAAATACAAATGCAAATAATAATAAATTATAATTAAGTGCAATTTTGACTATGTTACACCTGCATACAAAATAATTCATTAATAATAGACTGAAATTCAACTCATAATTTGGTATATCCACCTGTTTTATGTTTACTACTGCTAGCGACCTAACTACTGGCCACTGTGACAGAAACCAGGTTTAGTTTGCTAGTTTAAACTAGCGAACATGATTTAGTGTTTCGCTAAATCTGGTGCAACCATCATTTCATGTTTTTATATGATTAATGTACTTGCACTTTGTCCTTAATAAAGTAAATTACAAATTACAAACTAACATTAGTTGACATTATTTTCCAGTAAGTGACGTCAGCTAGCTAGCAAGTTTTCACTTTAAATCAACATGAACATGAACATGCACATAAACATGCCTAACTATTTCTGACTAGTTTGATCACTTATGCTCTGGATGGTAAAAAAAAATCTGCTTATGTCTCCTCTCTTTTTTGGTGGCATGATGGCCGGCCTGTCTACAAAATAGAAAACGAGTCGGCATGGACAAAATTATGTGTGTGTTAAGCAGTGCAGGCCAAAGAGAAAAGTAAAGACAAACATATTTGCCTGTGCTTGCAGGTATGGACTGGCAGTCCTAAAAATTCACCTCTGCGTTGTCAGCACATCCTCTGCCCTCTGTCTCCTCTGTACCTGCATGCAGTGACATTTACACTTGACCTTTAGCCTTCAATAGCCCTTTCCTTTCAACCAATCAGATGCTAGAATGCATAAATTGGTTGTCTTGGAGACGTAGCCTCTGGTAGTGCACAGCTGGGTCTAATATGACTTCTCTGGAAAGATAAGAATGAGTCCACTCAAGTATTGTTAGGGACAATCTGGCTTCCCAAAATACTGGTAGGAACCTGTCACTACCGTCCATATTCAAACCTACACCCTTGCTAGAATGTGCACTATGCTTCTTTCTGTAATGAGACAGTCCTAAGCAGCCATGTTTCCTAAAAATGCTACCTAAGAAGCTTCCTTGCAAGTGAGACAGACTTAAAAGTCTTCAAATGGAGGTGTAACACAGTAGGCTACATGATGCAAACTGGCAATGGCTAGACACTCCACAGCAACATACAACTTCAGATCCACATTCATAATTAAATCTTTATTTGCCTTCAGACGGCATGTTGTTATAGTCGGTGCCATTCCATTGGTTATTCCATTTCATCCTCGCCTGCTCCTCATAATCTACTTTGGCCAGCTGAAGAGTGCGCCTCTACAAACCCGATCCTGTGTGACAGGTGTGATGGAGAATGGCCAATAAAAGCCTGCACAGTGCGCTGCATGCAGCCGCCGGCTCTCCAATCCATGGACGAGTCCCGCTGCGTGGAGAGGTGGTTTGATTCCTGGCTGCCATACTCTCCACTGTGATCCCTCTGTGTCTGTGACCCTCTCTGACCTTCGCCAAGGAAAAGGAAATAGACGCAAGGGAGACCGGACCCCCTGCTCTCCTTCAGACTTGAATAAAAATGGCACTGTCTGTATTTCTCCTGTCAAAGCATCTCTGATATTCTGCCAAATGCAGTAACTCATCATCGGAAGGAATCGACCCCCAGCCGCCTCTCTCTGGTGTTGCGTTACAAGATCATGAAATCTTGTAGCCTGCGATGCTCAACCCGTATTGCCTTATTGAATTCTGGAGTCGGCCTTTAGGAAGCGATTCTTGCCTTTAAACGCCCGCCGCTGATGAGAGGCTTTTGTCTTTATTGTCATATTATCTTTTGGGGGAAGGTGATGAGATGATTAATCATTTCCCGCAGCAGCAGCAGCAGCCTTGCAGTCAGGCAGAAGGCTGGCACCGCTCCGCAGAGCGCGACATCCTGGGTGGGGGGGAAAACGATATTATCGCCCAGGTAATTGGTGGAGAACCATCACTCATAAGCGAACTAATTAATCTCATTAAAATCCGCTCTCTGGTTGCGCAGGGAAGTACTTCAGGACTGCCGCAGCGGAGGGTGTTTTCGAAAATGGGCTTATCCATCCTCATGTGCGTCACCGTGTATACAAATGATATTCCTAGAACGTGAAAAAAAAGCGGGGCTGAACCGAGGGCACCAGTAACACAAAATCCATACAACAATTTCATGTAAGCCGTAGCCGGCTATTTGATAATGTCATTTGGCGTGGCAGGGGATGTGCAGTGGGAAGAGGATGCTTTCTCATTGCTCAGCTGGAGGTGGCTTTTGTCAAGTCCAAATTCTATTTATTCAAGATGGCTCCCTGGTTGTCTCCCAAGATGCATGGCATGCTGCGGATTAAGACCAAAACGCAATCAATTCACTCAGTGGGAGATCAGGGGAAATAACAGATAAGGTTCTTAGCATAATTCATACAGTCCCCAATCTGGCTAGGATTAATGTATGCCTTCGCTGCGGCTCTCTCTCATTTGGGCTTGTGTGGGTATAAATTGGCACTTCTTGTGGCCCATTACAATCAGGCTTTGTTTTGAAAGGCCCCTGTGAGCGCTGGATCTGACCACATCGGTTTATAAGGCAGCCGTACTTAATGCTCAAAGCTCGGCTAGCACAGTGGTAGATTTGATCATTAGCATGTATTTTTAGCTTTTACACTTTACAACACAGTTGATTTTACCTATAAAGAGACAATACGCAATAATACCGTTGTCGAATTTAATCATCTCCAATACATAAGGTACTTCGAACAAAGTGTATGCCACCGGATTCATCACATACACATGCATAAGAGTTCCTCTTGACATCAGTGGAATAAAGCCAGAGTTAGTGTTTTCCCCTGTCATATTTGTTGTCAGGTTAAAAATGGAAGCTGAAAAAAAATAAAACACCACACCTTCAAACAAGTCCTCCTTTCAAAGACCTTAAAAGACATCTTTTCATCTTCCATTTCATTTTCAGGCCATTGATCAGCCATCTCTCATAGATTGCTTCCAGACGTCTATTCAGCAACTTAATACTCAGCAGGCTTGTATTGTGTAGGTCTTGATAGCAAGGTCTGGCCTTTGTGGGTAGATTAAAACAGGAGCAGAACCGTGTACGGTGCTAAGTACAATCATTGTACAGGAAGTGGTTGTGGTGAGAAGACAAATCAACAAAGTTTTCTAGCGCATGCTGACACAAAACTGGGCAGATTTTCAGGTTTTGGGGCAAAACAGGATTTGTCTTGCCTCATCCAGTGAAATTAGGATTTTGTTTTTTTTTTTTTTTTTCCAATGCCTGAACCATAAAAAGGTCGTGTCAGTCCAGTGACAAGAGTGACAGGTCTGGGGCATCATTACTGGGACTTGGAGGGTCTGTGTAAGCACCTTTGGTCACCTCTGGAGACTGGAGCCCCATCGCCCTGCCGCCGGCCCTAATGAGCACAGTCAGTCCTGCATCTAATGAGGAGAAGGCGATTGCGACTGTCTTCCATCAGCCCTCTGCTCCTTGGCTACAACATCCCATAATGCCTTGAACGACGCGGGCAGCACGCGAGCGAGCGAGCGAGCGGCGGATGGCGGACGGCGGGGGCCACAGATCAATGCGCCGCGTCGGGGAGCGCGCCCGTCCGAAAATGTCCTCATCACAGCGGACCGGCGCTCCAAACGACAGTGTGACTCGGTTCAGTTGTTACGAGTCGGTGTCAGTTTAGAGTTTCCGCATGGCAAATCTGATCCTGTGAGTCAATTATGGAGCATGGAACGGGCCTGAACACGTTTCTGTAGATCTGTGCACCCGGTAATGTGAACAGCAGGCGATGCACATGTTCTTCGACTTGTAAATCTGCCCACGAAGACGCTGCATCTTTATTTATTTGCTATATTTGATTCTAATAAGGATTATTACCTTCACGATTCCCTGTCTGCCTTATTCCTATCTATATCCTCTGCCACTGCAATGACCCAATTTCCCCACAGGGATCATTAAGGTTTCGTCTACTCTAATCCAATCAGCTATACTAATCTAATTTCAGTGCATCATATGTATTTTTCAATGTGCTAACAGATTTGGACGGTGACCCAGCTCTATTTTTCCTTTTTTACTTTGGAGGTGAAATGACACAATGACTCCGAAGCTGAAGAACACACACTAAGTGTTAATTTGGGTCTATTTTCAGTGGCTTCAAATGAGAAACTAACACATCGACCGCATTTTGGGTGTGTGAGTGTGTGTCTATATGTGTGTGTGCGTGGTCACTCGTTTGAGGCTGGCAAAACATACTTGGATTATAGCTACTTAGGCAGTCTTTTTTTAGTTTGTAGTCAAAAATTCAAACTGTGCACTGACTTCTAGATGAGTCAGAGCCATAAACACCGCCACGCTCCTAATATCTTATTTTCGGGTTCTCTTCCCAGCCTTTTTGCATTTCATTTTGGGATGCATGTGATACTTTATTGATGCCAGAAGGGAAATTCGCCCCCATTCACTCGCGCCCCTCCAGCTAACCTCCACCCCTCCGCAGGATCGGCTACAAAACGGTGCACCTGGAGCTAGGAGGCTTTCAGTGTTTCGCTCAAGGACACTTCTGGTCAGGCGCTCTAATCACCAGGCCACCCTGCTGCCCGCCACAAACTGCCATGAAACTTCAAACCGTCGAGCATCTGAAACGGAGCCGCAGGTTTGTGATGTGCGGCGCCGACAGCGTTTTCCAAGGAGTTCAAAAGGAAATTAGTTCTTAATTACCTCGACCAAGGACATTATGTTTTCACCACTTGTTTGTTTGTCAGCAGGATATCGCAAAATCTTATAAATGAATTTCCATGATATTCCAAGGACAGATCGGCCTTGAGCCAAGAAACAATTGATTAGATATAAGGGGTGATCCGGATGTGGGATTTCCATTTTTTGACCAGTAGATGATTATCGTTTTTTGGCCCTAAGAAAATAATGGAGAGACTCGATTCCCAATCATAATGATGTGCTTACAGGGTGAAGAAATCAATTTAACATAATACTGAGGTGACAGAAATTATGTCTTTGGATGTAAGCTGCAGAATTTGTTCAGCACTGGCAGAGGTTGGTGCTCTCTGAGCGCCTTCTAGTTAGTAAATTAGTCCAATCAAATCAGGAGGAAGGAGACGCCTTTTGTCAGCAGTAAACTCAGTTAGTTCCATTCAGGAAAGTCAAATTGGCATGTGAGTCTGCAGCACAGGCCAAGGCCTATCTGAAGCCAAAGATATGGCATCAAGGCCTTCCTCCTATACAGAAATCTAACATATGTACATATATGCCCCTATACTTGAGAAATGCTACATATATATTCATTTATGAGCAAAACATATATATACCCCTCTGAATATGGTTATACCATATATGCTAAGTATTATATAGCAGATGGTCTACACATACACTATAACTTATACATGTGAATATATGAAAACAACATACTGTCTTTATGTAGTCATATATGTGCGCTCATACCTGCTCAACATATGTATGTAACAGTGGTACCTGGTGAAATGTGCTGTATTCAAATATGTTTCATGTGTCATATAAGAAAGTCCCCTATACGTATATTATTCTTCCATATGAGCTGATATGTTCCCAGAGAGCCATAAATAAACTGAAAAGCAGCTAATATCATTTCTGTGACCACAAAGCCTGCACCAGGGAGCCTCTGTTACTGGAGGATCTCACCGCCCATTTGTTCTTATGGATCGCTTTTGTGGCAAACAATACTGGCAAAAACACGGAGCTATCCTCAGCTTCATCGGAGAACCGTTTTTGCCAAATCTGGTAACACCATTGTTCAAAAATACAACTGAGTGAAGATGTACAACTAAGTTCTAACAACAGATGAGGACTGAACATACAAGCCTCACTTGCCAGTGGTACAAACTGGCAGAACGCTGGTCCTCGTCACATATGTAAATCTGACTAAAGAGTGATGCTGAATCAATTGCATGTGTCACTAATGCCCATGGACATGTATTGATAAGTAGTTTTGCAATTGGCTGTTTGAGTGGGTTGCATTTGCAGACGCTGTTTGGCCACTCAACCGTGGACATCTTCACACCCACACCACATTTTTTGTATATGCAGCTCTGCCAGTTTCTCAATTGCTGTGTGAGTGGGCTGGTGTAAAAGGGGAAAGTTGGCTGTTGCAGCATTCCGTATCAGCCCACACAGAATTATTCTCTGTGATGATACAAATCTTATTTAATTATGTGATAGCAGACAGCTCTGCCAGCCCGCGATGAAAAGAGCGAGGTGTTCGGATATACCTGGAGAGGTAACGCTGTGTTATTCAACACACGGCAAAACCATGAGGGCTGATTTAAATATGAGAGTGTAGATCAACACCATGCCAGTGTTTATATAGTTCCCCACCCATCGGACTTGATTTAATACTTGAAGATAGATCTCATGATGAACAAATGATCGTCACTGAAAAATGTAACATTTGCTTGAACCTGTGTCATGTTATGTACAGGCATGTTACTGCGGTCTCAGTATCAGCTAAGACCACAAGCTGAATTCACGTTATTGTGCTGCCTCGTGAACGTTGGTAACATTCACCCAAACACACACAGGAGCTCGCCCTTGTTCTCTCACGACAGGAGATCGAGCCCAGCGCTGTGTGTTCGATCCGTTTAGCCTTTCCCACCCGGCCACGCTAAGTTTCTCGGCGGTCACTAGACACCCTTAATACCACTCGGCATCACGGTTGCAGCTCTTTATTAGATTAGTTAAATTTAGATGAAAGTTTAATCATCTCTGTGGGGAAAGTGGGTCATGGCAGCAGCAGAGAAAAGGATATAGATAAGAGTAAGTCCTATAGAGAGGGCTAGACGCTAATGCAGATAATAGTAATTCCAGTAATCGAACATATCCACAGCAGTACAGCAAATTAAGACAGCATGTTTGTTGCAGGTTTGACAAAGTAAAAAATGTATTATCAGATACTCAGACCAGGGTAGCACAAGCACTGAAATACTGTATGTTATTGAGGATAAATTTGCATGGGGTTGATCAAAGAATCGAAATGAAGTGTTTGAATATGAATGAAACAGAGTAGTGAACTAGGCTGAACCTTCGTCTGGGTGTAATTAAGATTTCTGTGGCTTGGATGCATGGTGCAAAATAATTGAGTTACTGTCCTGTCTATCCAAGAGCTGAAGTGACCAGACCTTCAAATATCTTCATGCCAAATGTTCTGGGCTTTCAGTCATTATGTAGTTCCTCTATTTTTAATGGCAATCATTACATTTTCACAGAATAAAGACAGTGCATTATTTTTATGGATTATTTACAAATTGTAATATATTGTAAAAAGTGGAGAAAAATTGTTATTATCATTATTCATTTATTTATTTGCAGTAGGGTTTTGCTTGGACGGGGCAGCTGGCATAAAAATGTATAAATTAACTGTTTACCATTGTTTAGATTATTGTTTTGTGTATTTTATAAAACCACTGTGGTTATAGAAGCAACATAATATAGTATGACCCATCCAGCCAAAATCACCATTTTCATGTGTGGAGCCGCTTGGCAGCACCTCCACCATTTCGCTCTGCCACTGAAAACACTAAAATCCTTAATTCTTTTCTCTGTCTACCCAAATCCCACTCTGCCCCCACCTTGGCGTCTGTCAGTTTTAGTTTATTTAATGTGAGATCCTTAGGAAACAAGTCATTCATCTGCCATGATTTCATCATCTCGTACAAATTAGAGTTCTTCACAGTTTCCACTGGCTAATTCAAGATTTCCCCTCAGCTGAAGCGATCCCACATAGCAAGGAGGCATTGATTCGGTGTTGACTTAACACTAGGATTGTTGTTTTTGTTGAGGTTGAAAATTCAATGTTAAATTAACATTGAATCAATGTCGATTGCTTGATTGCTTTTTCGGTATGAAAAGGCAACGAGCTCAGACGCAATACACCCCTGTGGCTTAAAGTGCTAGACAAGCTCCCTGTGCATTTTAATCCTCTAGGTTCAAGGGTTAGGCTGACTTCTCAATCACCAGATTTTTCTGAAACAGTACCCAGTGAATAAAACAGCTGTACAGCTACTTGAAAGTTTTGAGGTTCTGGGTTCCACGTGATTCGCCAGGAAAATTTTGAAAGCCAACAACCCAAGTAAAAGACGGAAAAGCTCTGACCTGCATGAAGGCCTGTGGAGCTGTATGGGCCAGTGGCTTGTAAAGTTGGCCTGCTGTGTCAAGATTTTAAAGTTGTGGGTTCAAGCCTGAGTAAGTGAGTCAATTTTTAAATCTAAAGTAAAGATTGAAAAAGTATGACCTGCTGGCTCCAAGCGTTGGGAGGCAACAAAAGCCTGTGAGGTTGTGGGTTCAGGTCTGAGCCATTTAGACATTTTTAAAGCCACCATCACGAGTAAAGATTGAAAACCTATGATAAAATACAGGCTGAAACAGTCTGACCCAGTAGCTCAATGTGTTCGGCAACTGCATGATGTTGCTGAGGTTGCTGGCTCAAGCCTGAGTCACTGCAGGACTTTTTAAAGACAGCATCCTGAATAAAGACTGAAGAGCGCTGATAAAATGATCAGAACGCCGCAGTGGTGAACATGCTGGGGAATTGCATGAAATTGTGTTGTTGGTATTCATGCCCCTACTTCTAGTTCATGCACATCATGTCAATAACAAGAGATTACCCAGCGTGAGAGGAGTGGGGATCAAACCTGCAACCTTCCACATAAGAGCCAGACATTTATCTTACTGAGCTAAAGCCCACACAAAGAACAACACCACAGGACGTTTACTTCTACCCTGCAAAATGACCTACAGGAACATTTCTGAAAATAGCGGCCATAGTGGCGTCATGCCATGAAGTAGCAGAACTTGAAATTCCTCTTAGGTGGAGGTGGAGGAGGATAGGTGGATCAACAAAACACCGGACTTTCACTCAGGAGACCCATGTTCAAGTCCCGAGTGAAGCAAGGCCGGTGTTAGTTTCTGCATCTGCATTACAGAGCTTCATCAGCTCATTCATGTATGTGTTTACACTGCTTAATTCATTGGATTTATATGGCTACAAATGTTGGCCAAAGAATTAAATAAATATACTCACATAAGGAAAGGTAGAACAAAAACCTTATATACTTCACAGTTGAACCTGCAGCCTGGTGCACCGTTTCCACCTCTTTACCTCAATATATTTTAGCTCTCGGCAGCCTGCATTCAGGTCATCTAGAGTAGCAGGAATTTTCCTCATTGGTAGGTCAAACTGTGGAAAAGTGGTGAGCCTAACAACACTGACACGAAAGGATAAAAAAGTTCTATGTGCAAGAGCATATAAACAATATAACCAGAGGGTAACTATGACAGGAAAAGTTATTTATGATCCCCAAGTTGCTGAGATGTGACCTTCAGTTGCAGAGAGCATGGACACCCTGTAAACTATTAATGGTAACACTAATGTATTTTTATTACTTAGAATTCAAATGTATGACCCCATATGTAAAATGCCAGGTTCCTTTTTAAAATCCTCTAAAGTTCACATTGTGACTAGGTGGCTGGAGTATCTGTAGGCTTGTTGTGGTTGGCCACTCTGGCCATTTAAGACTGTACACTTTACATAGCTTCAGTGGTATTTTGACGTTAGATTTCTGATTGAATCAAATTGGGTTTTCGTGTTAGTATTAATCCACTTCAGTGGCATATCACCAAACTGATGTTGAATGAATATTTCAGTGGTGAGTGAATGTTAGTTGTGTTCATGTATTACCATTGATTCTATTCTACCAACTGATTCTGACACAGTTGCTATCTGGGATTTCACCTTCCTCCCATCTCCACCATCCCCAGCTCTGTGGAAGTGGAGGTGGACTAATACTGATACATGCATTATATTTTATGTCCAAATACAAATATTTGGTGATTTTAACAACACACTTCCTCTGCACCTGCTTTATCTGCACGAAATTTTAAGATTCTTTTCAGTCATCTTCTTATATTGGAGTCTGAAATTCTGCTGCAAAACTGGTAAGGAATTGGTTAACATTTTTAACAGTACTTGCTGAACCAATCCTCAATTTTATTGCACCATATAAAGAAAAAAAAATCCAACTGAAAGCCTTGCCTTGGCTCAGTGACTCACACTAAAACCTTGAAAAGAGAATGCAGAAAATATAAACGGAAATAGAAAGCCAACACAGACTGCAGATCTTCTACTATATTATGAAAAACCTACAGTTGAAGTACCAGGAAGCAGCTAAGGATACAAAAGCAATATATTTCTTGAATTAGATTTCTAATAATTGCCACAACGGTGTTCATTGTGATCAACTATGCTATTAATCCTAACTCCAGGCACAGTATCAAAGCCTCCCCAGAGAAATGTGTAGAGTTTCTTTTATTTTTCACCAAGAAGGTCGAGAGCATCACACTCCAGGTCTACCCTCCAACACAGGACTAAAATATAATTTCAGAAAACACTGCTGTTTGAGAAACTGTTTGAACTCAACATGGTCTTAGATACAGATGCCCTCTCTATTTCATCAATTATAAACAGCTCTCTGGCCATGGGTATTTTCCCTTCCAGTTCAGTGCAGCTGTACAACCCCTCTGCAAGAAACTTGACCATGGACCAACTCTAAATGGTAATTTTTATCAAAAGTTTTCAAGAAAGAAACCCACTTGTTTCTTTTTTCAAACAGGAATGATATTTGAGGAGTTTCTGTCTGATTTTAGTGCTTTATGGAGAAGAGAGACAGAACTTCTCAATGTTAATGATTTCCTTTTGACAGCAGACACAGGATTGTTCGATTTCAAACCTTTCAGGCCTCACTGCAGATTTTGATACTTTAGAACAACAAACTTTAATTGAACACCTTAAGCTTAAGGTATGTATCACCAGCTCTGTTTGGGAAAATGTCATCTCCTACTTTACCAATAGGACATTCTCTACAACCACAAGCAAATCCTTATCCTCCTTAGCTAATATCACCTGTGGGGTGCCACAAGGCTCAATTCTTGGTCCACTCCTCTTTTCATATCACATTCTCACTTGAGCACATAATTTGTAAGTATTATGTTTTATTTCTCTGCTACATTGATGACACCCAGCTATGTTTCCCAGTGACGCTTGAAGATCCAAACAGCTGTGACTCACTAAATAACAGGTAACAATATCAATTGCTGGATATACCAGAATAGCACAATGAGGGTATATCAGAAATCATTTCATTCAGCTCTCCTAGTTCCAGTAGCATCATACTAATCAATCTACCTGCCAATGTCAAACCAAAGTCCAGATACCTAGAGATGCTTTTGACAATGACGTGACTTTTGAGATCATGTTACGAAGGCTCCACAGTCTTGCTGTTCTCAGTTGACGAATGTAAGAAAGATTGATCGAATGTAAGATTTTCAAGGTTATCCATATTTTGCGTCCTCCTTTATTCTTTGGACCTTTATGCTATTATTTTTTATCCCTTTTGTTCAGATCAACATGCTATAAAATCTGTTTTTAGATGTATTATAATATTACATTTATTAATTTTAATACTCGTAGTAGTGTAGTAGTAACAGTACTAGAAGTTGCAGTATTAGTATTAGCATTATTATTATTATTAAAAAGTGTATCACCAAAAACATAGAGTAAACTGAACATTTATAGAGAAAATAATTATTAGGTCTAGGCTTTTTTTTTTTTTTTTTTTTTTTTTTTGTGATTTTTTTTTTTTTTACAAAAAAAAAAAAATAAAAAAATAAATAAATAAAATTCCAAGACGTGTTTAAAGTGTGTAAATAAGACAGCTTCAGACTTGCTGCGAGGTTTATCATGGAGCTAGCTGCCATTAACTTCGTCATTATGCTAAGCTAACACAAAATGCTAACCATGGGAACCGAACCAGT
>OMLF01050287.1:0-12077 GCA_900302615.1 Holocentrus rufus
TATGTGGTCCACTGTTAATGGAGGATCAATCCTGAAGACAGCTACATAAAAACCAAATGCAAAACGTAACAAGAAAAATAGAATGAAGTTTTTCCTTAAAGGCTGAAAGTATCCTTGAGTTTACCTGGGATACATTTTATGTCTTTTTATGTCTTTTGGTGTGAAGCACTTTGTAACCCCTTGTTTTGAAAAGTGCTATATAAATAAAGCTTACTTACTTACTTACTTACATAACCTGATAATTAAGAATTTTAGTATCACAAGATGGTCTTAATGTTTCAGAGCTTTCCCACTGTGACAAGAACCCTACCTTATGCATGTGTTAGTTTCTTTATTCCTTCCTCTCACATGGTCTCTTTCCCCCTCTGCAGGATCATAGAGTTAAATGGGGGTCAGTCCCCTCTCACCTACAAGCGTTTCCAGACCCTCATTAGTCATATGGATGCGGTGGAGCTGCCTGCTGAGTCCATCACGGCTGAGATCATGGGGAAATGTACCACACCCCTCTCTGACGACCACGATGAAAAGTTTGGAGTCCCCTCCCTGGAGGAGCTGGGTGAGTAAAGCCAGAGATTTGTTGACGTAGATGCTTTTTTTGTCCACATCAACAACAGCGCCTCAAGCAGTTTGGATTCAGGGCGATTGCTGTAGGCTCTGTAGATGCAGAATTGCTACACCAAAAGGAGCATATTGATATGATCACACATATTGAGTACAGGGTGAGTATTTCATGTATTTATTTTTGCTTTCTGCAGGTTTTGATACTGAAGGTCTGTCCTCAGCTGTGTGGCCAGGGGGAGAGACTGAAGCCCTCACACGACTGGAGAGGCATTTAGAGAGGAAGGTCAGTCACAATCATCTTGCACTTTGCTCAAACACACATACACAGAGTGAATGCAATATACAGAGCCAGATCTGCAGTTCATGGAGTGTAGTGTCAATTTTAAAGCAAAATAGAACTTTCATAGAGTGCTGGGCTGTATAGTAACCAGACATGATTTGAATGATCTGAGTCCACTTGGTGGTGAAATATAATCATTAGTTGCTCTGTGCTGCACTGGGCTGCTAATCCAGAATACTGGATTTGTATCTCTTCATTCACTTCCATAGTGCAGCAGAACAGTTCCCAAAATAAAACTATTTGCACATTAATCAACACAAACAAAGCATTATGCCAATATAAAAAACAGGTCATGGTACCTATTTTTTTTAGGAAAAATGTCTCTTTTCTTTGATTTGAATTGTAAAGTAGATCCGGCAGGTAGCATCTGCAGGTAACTGCATAGTAACCTTGCACCAGGAAGAAACAACCTGATAGTACAAATGATAATAATTACATGGAAAAAGGGTACTACAACTTGTTTTTTACATTGGCATAATCTGCTTTGTGTGCATTTGTGTATGTTCTAAAAGTGTTATTTTGGGACCTGTTTTGCTGCACTGTGGAAGTGGATGGAGAGATAAAAATCCAGTATTCTAAACTTGCAGCCCAGGGGAGCACAGAGCAATTAATGAGGATATTTCTTGGCCATGTGGACGAATATCATGTCTAGTTAACTATACAAATTTGCCTTGAGCATTATTTGCATGTGTTATTAATTCATTATTTTGTGTTGCTGTCAGGCATGGGTAGCCAATTTTGAGCGTCCCAGGATGAATGCCAACTCATTGCTGGCCAGCCCCACAGGCCTCAGCCCATACCTGCGCTTCGGCTGCCTCTCCTGTCGGCTCTTCTACTTCAAACTCACCGACCTCTACAGGAAGGTAAGTCATTAGATATCTCTAACTATAAAACTATAAAAACCCACTTCAGATTTGTTGAGTCATGTTCAAAACTTGTTATTTAGATATTAAGGAGCTTCCTAAAAATCACAAATATTGGACATTTGCATGCTTTTTATATCACAGTGTTGTTTCAGTGCCGCTGCTTCACTTTGTGCCAAACAGGGGCTTTTTGTTGTTTTAAAATCACTGTGAAGCACACCCTCTACTGGCTAATTGCTTCATTGTAGACCTGATATGATGACAATTTTCCTTAAATGCAGTAGCTGTAATAAACTAGATTTAGCACGACATTTCTTAAATTAACAATCCTTTCGGCCTATCAAATTCAGATTATGTTTAGTCACATCCAGTTTGTGATTTATGCTGCATTTAAGTCATGTTTGATACACTTTAAAGTGCAGCCTCCTACTGGTAATTAAAAGTCGGATATGTGATATTTTTTGTTGGCTCTAATATCGCCCAGTTGGTGTCATAAATTGCAAATTACACAAATGTGTCAACATAGCAAGTGTGGCAGAGAATCCACCAGTGTCAGCAGTCGAACACAGTAAAACCCCAAGTTTTCAGTTAATACAAAGAAAAAGCAGGAACTTGCTCTTAACTTATTGCAACATCCCACTCCTCTGCTTCTTTGGACAAGTCATGATGTGGAAGTAGCATTGTAATAAAATACTCTGAATGCTCAGTAAGTGTCTGACCACTTCTCTAACCCCACCCTCCCCCCAAAGGTAAAGAAGAACAGCTCCCCTCCTCTCTCCCTCTATGGCCAGCTGTTGTGGCGCGAGTTCTTCTACACAGCGGCGACCAACAACCCTCGCTTCGACAAGATGGAGAGCAACCCCATCTGCGTTCAGATCCCCTGGGACCGCAACCCCGAGGCTCTGGCAAAGTGGGCGGAGGGACGGACCGGCTTCCCCTGGATCGACGCAATCATGACCCAGCTGAGGCAGGAGGGCTGGATTCACCACCTGGCCCGACACGCTGTGGCCTGTTTCCTGACCAGAGGAGACCTGTGGATCAGCTGGGAGGAAGGCATGAAGGTGAGAAGGACATAATAAAAGGGATGAGACCATAAAGGAAAAGATATATGCATGCTCTAAATTCACATTGCTTTTAATGTCATATTTGTACGAATATTGTGGATATCATAGTTTTATATCTTTCATATGTTTACATTATACAGTACGCATTTATAAAGTCTTTCCTTAATGTGCTCTACTGCTCTTACTTGGTACAACCCACAAGCTGTAGCTGACATTTTTTCATACTCTTTATTCATATATTTTTACTGAATTCCCCTTATCGTCTCCTATTTCTAAATATCTCATTCATTGTTTTATCTACTCTATTTTTCTTCAAATGATCCTGTTACTGTTTGCTGCAGCAAGTGCCCAATTTCCACAGGAGTCATTAAAGTTTCATTTTATCTAATCTAATCCAGTGATTGGAGCTACTGAGAAACAGCAAGAGAAAAGACATCTGTGCTAACATGAGACTTATTTGTGTGTGTGTGTGTGTGTGTGTGTGTGTGTGTGTGTGTGCAGGTGTTTGAGGAGCTGCTGCTGGATGCAGACTGGAGTGTAAATGCGGGCAGCTGGATGTGGCTCTCCTGCAGCTCCTTCTTCCAGCAGTTCTTCCACTGCTACTGCCCTGTGGGCTTTGGCCGACGCACGGACCCCAACGGAGACTACATACGGTGCACTCACATTTACTAATATACTTCAATCTTTATCTGATTTCTGTACAAACTGGAATGCCTTTAGGAATCTCCAACTCTGTGATATTCTCTGATTTGAAAATGTGCTTTGACCAATATTCTCTGGAAGGCTGATGAAAGTATTTTTAGACAGAAGTTGTCAGTAGCCAATATTTTGAACCAGCGTCCAAAATCTTCAAGTGCAATATTTTTCATGCCAAAAATGTACAAGTATTGAGTGTTTCCCCCAGAATTTTATTCTTGGTAGCTTGGAAAACCCTGTGAATCAGCATACAGATCATAATGGACACAAACTCTACACTGGAACATGGACTAATGAAATTATTTAAGTGGATCAGCAGCTCTTTAAGGCAGCAAGGCCCACACCATCTATTCAGTGCTAGGAGAGCCTCTGAGATACATTAGGCCTTGACATGAATAATTAATTTACAGAAAACATAACTGAACAATTAAATGAATAAATTTGCCAAGAAAATAAAATTGATGTAGCTGTGGTCAAGGCGGAGCCTGTATCATACGGGCTGATATGGTTGATATGTTATCTAATAAAAGGCCAATATCAGATCAATATATTAGCCAACACACTGTATCTTAAGCACTGTTGGGGATCAGGGAAATTATAGAACCCCAAGATACTTCCTATATTTACTAAATCTCATTTTTTTTTATTTAGGCGCTACCTCCCTGTTCTGAGGGGATTTCCGGCCAAGTATATTTATGATCCCTGGAACGCTCCAGAGAGTGTGCAGAAGGTGGCCAAGTGTGTTATTGGAGTGCAGTACCCCAAGCCCATGGTGCACCATGCAGAGGCAAGCCGTCTCAACATCGAGCGCATGAAACAGATCTACCAGCAGCTGTCATGTTACAGGGGCCTTGGTAAGAAAACACTTAAATCCTGCTCACATAGTAGGGTTAAAAGGTCTGTGATATAACACAGCATCATAACCATCTGGGCCTTCAAATCTAGAACTGCTAAAATCCTCTCCTGTCTCTATATCCAAAGGCCTTTTGGCAACAGTTCCGTCCAACAGCAACGACAGTGGCGAGGCGTCCTCAGGCATGATGAGATTCTCCACAGAGGCCACACATGATGCTGCAGCTCCATCCGGTGGGTGGCACACTAACCCAGAGCTCTGACCACCAGACTTTTGGGTTCTTCTTAACTTCTTTTATAGCGTGCTCTAGTCAATAGGAATTCAGTTGTGTATACGATAAGTAAGACATTGAGTGATTTTAACTTTTTTTTGTTTGTTTGTTTTGGTTTTTTTTGTAGGCTATCAAATGCCAGTTCAGTCCCAGGGAGACTGGCAAAGTGCAGTGGTGGTGTACCCCCAGAGTGACCCCCAAACCAGCATCAGCACTCATCAGCAAGGTGGGGGCCCTCAGCTGCTACACATTCAAATAATATGTCTCATTTGCCTAAATATCCTAGGCTTCCTCTTACTCCACATCCTTTTTCCTATAAAGTTAACTTTTCGTTTTGATGCTGTGTGATGCAATAGTCTCCAAAGAATTCTCTGGTAATCCTTGAACCTCGCTTTGAATTTCCAGGTTATACAAGCACCAATGGCAGTGTCATGTGTTACACGCAAGGCACCCAGCAGATTCCTGGCTCTGCAAGGCAGCAAGGTGAGCACTGATGTGCGGTGCAGACCAGGCCTATATCAACTGAGTTTCTAGTTCTACACCTTTATGCTAAATTACTTCTCTTTTTTTCTAATCAAGTGAAGTAATTTCAAGTCGTATCTCAACCCTATTGTTGTGTTCTTAGGGCTCGGACGCCACCCCAACACTCAGACCAGTGGCAAACGCCACAGTGAGGACTCTGTAAATGGCAGCAGCTCTAAAGTCAAGAGACAGATCAGCCACTAAACAGGTTAGTACTACAACTATTTGCATATCACACTTCTCTTTCATAGTAGGAGAATATGGACAGAAAACAAGATCAGAGCTAGAATGGAAACTGGGGGATCCTCACGAGAATAATTGTGCTGAGGAGAAAACTGCCATATGATAGAACTCAGAGCATGAGGAAAAGATCTGATGGACTGATAGCTAATATAAGCAGAAATGATATTTAATGACCAGAAAGCCAGCAATAAATTCAATATTAATCATTTAAAATATGTGTATACAATATGTTCAGTTTGGTAAAATGCAATAAAATTATCATATTTATCAGAATTGAAGAGTTTACTAATGGGACTCTTTAGGATTAACAGAGTTTTGCATTTGACTATGCAGTTGCATCATATATCATATAGCTAAACCATATTCAGCGTCAATACAGCACCTTGTGTTGGTTTTGTTTTTTTTCTCCCTTCCATGCAGGACTTTCTTCAGACTGGCTTTCATACTGTGTGCAGAGCCACAACAAAATGGACACTAAAGCTGAAGTTCTGTTACATACAGCATTTACACTGTCAAGTTGTTACGCAATGGGTGGACATAATGTCAGAGGAGCATATGATCCTGTCATTAAGCACACTCACAAGTTTCTTAAGTGTCGGACTGTACATTATCACATGGACTGAACAGCCCAGCCAGTGGTGACATCCCCACAGTGTTTCGGCACTGGAGAGACGGTCACACTACGCTGCTCTGAAAGTTAATATTGCCAGGACTAAAATCCTTGTGTATATAATGAATTTGCTAATTTCCGCTCACATACAACTTGTACATATTTGATATTGTATGTGCTTTCTCTCTTTGTGTAGCCATAGACCCATTGATATATTTTTGATATAAAGAATCATTGTGGATGGATCTTTTTTTTTTTCTTGAAAATTTTCAATAAAAGAATTTATTGACAGTCTAGTCCTTAGGTGGTGAGAGACCTTGTTTCTCTGTTAATACAGCTGCCTATCCTCTCATTTATTCCCGCTACTTCTTTATCTGTATCTCTGCTTCCGATTTTCGCCTGTCTTTGTTTAAACACCCAGTCTGTCCATCAACAGAGGTGATTTGATACTTCACTTTCTACTTCTCTCAGTAACATGTTGTTCACTTTTACTCAGTTTATTCCTACCCACTGTAGAGGCAACATCAGTGTGATGTTACTGTCAAGTTATTGCCCTTGTCAGTTGTTATTCAGTAAAGGTGACAGGAATACAAACTCTTCATTTCATGGTTTCCCTCTGTGTAATTACCAATAAATGTACCACTGGAGTGTACTGCTTCACTTGCTTCTTGTTCCTTCTCATTGTGCTTGTTTAAATAAACTTGGTTAAACATTTAAAAAATGCTCTCAGCTTGTTCTTTGCAGCTTGTGTGTGAAACAGTGAGCAAAACTAGTATATCCAGGCCAGGCTGCCTTCCATTATTTACACAAAAGGTATGCATACTTGAGTTGTATAGGACACCACATTTAAGGACACACATCAAAATTTCAGCTGGATTTTATTTGTCTGCTCTTGATGTGTTGAGTTATCACTACCACCCTGTTAATAACTAGTAAAAGGTCAATGTACAGTACATGAATGGAGAATCCTGAAAGCATTTCTGTAGGCCACTGGTTCAGTGCTTGACAGTATATTCCAGTACACACTTAATCATTTGAAGACTTGGATATTTTCCAAATACTTGTCTTGCTACCTTGTTCACTTCAAAACAGTCAAAATCTACTGTATTTTCATTACCATCCCAAGCTGTTCCTCAGAATGACTTTCTCAAAGTTCGTCTTCCACAAACCAATCTATGAAGGCATATTACTGCATGTCAACCACAACAGCGTTAGTATTCACTCCTCTGCAGACCGGAGAGGTGCTACAGGGTTGAAGAGCGGCCGCTGCTGTCTGAGCTGCAGCTTGCTGTAGCTCATCTCAAAGTCCTTTTTGGTCCCCACGATAACGTCCAGGCTGCCACAGCGCACGTCGTACCCGTATGATGCCAGCCTCTGGATGCGGTAAAGCACAATCTGCGTGGTAAGCTCCAGGACATTGGGAGTTTCTTTCACCTGCTCCATGCTCACTCCGGCATCCATCAACCCCTGGAACCGTCCGAGCAGGGTGGGCAAGGAGTAGTACAGAATGGCAGGGCAGCGTACCACTATGTCCTTGAGTTCTTTCTGAGAACACATGAGAGCCCCCTCGATGTAGGCCAAGGCCTGGGCCATCGCCTCTGGCTGCAGCTCTGCGATGGAGGCCCTGAGGCTGGAGACCAGGCTGAGGAGCTCCTCTGTAGCGAAGCCCTGCTCCCTCAGAAAGCCCAGGCTGTCCCTCCAGGCCTCAGCAGGCCGCATCAGGATGTACGGGTTCTGGCTGAGGAGCTTCTGCAGCCAGATCCGTAGGTTGCCCTCGTCTCCACCCAGGTCCAGATAGGTCTCCCTCAGCGTGTGAATGACCTCCTGGTTGCGCTCGACAGGCCGACTGAAGCTCTGCGGGGCGCTGGCCATCAGCTTGCCAATGATCCGCTTGCTGAGGCGCAGGCTCTGGAGGTACTGGATATTGGCCCGCTGGTTGCTATGGTGAGTAAGTGCAAAGAAGGACGCCGGGAACTTCTCAATGATGCCCATCAGCTCCCGCTTGTTAGAGCACACGGACACCCACAGGTCCCGTTGGGCAGCTACGTCCTCTGGCCGACACAGCACAGCCTCAGGGTGGGTTTCCAGGACGCGGGCAATCGCCGCCGTATCTGCACCCATGTCCCTCAGCAGGTCAGCCGTTTCCATCACATATGCAGGGCTCTCAGACAGAACCCAGCTCTTGAACTTGCGTACCTTTCGGATGTCCACTGACAGGTTATAGAGTGAGTCCACTGTGTGCTGGTTCTCCGGTCTCTTGATGGGAGAAGCCACTGTTGAGGAAGAGGCAGCAGGGGGAGGGATGAACACCCTCATTCTCTGGCAGTAGGTGCATAAGGAGGCAGTGGTGGCACGAAACATCGTTGACAACGAAGAAGCCCTGAACTGCAGTGGACCTGTGTGGAAAACACAAAAGTGACTGAGTACTCACTGCATACTGACAACATTGTATTAAGGGAACTCACATCTGCTGTCACTTAACTTACAGTGACTAACAAGTTCAGTAATATATTGGATATGGTGTGGCTCTTGCAATGCCTGACCTTTAGTCCACATTGAGTCCACATTTGATCTTATAGTTTGATGATCAAAACTGAGAGAAAGTCTAAGACTAAAATCAGACATCAGACATAAAAATAAACAATAAAATACTAAAAATAGTGTATAAACAATTTGGAAGCCAATAAAAAAAGTCCTTGGGAAGAATTAAGGACCACTTTAGTGATTTATATAGTTCAGGGTGGTAAAGACCCTTCAAGTTTAGACTTTCACCACCCACTGAAACAAATAATATATTGTCAATCAGCAGGACTGCTGTACGTGCATGTGATATTGGCCAGAGGGACTTATGCCATTAGTGGACTGACGTCTGGTCAGCAGCCTATACAGATCATGCTCTCAGTGGCATATATGTTATATAAAAAATAATGTTAGAACTCGTGGACAGAGGCTGGAACAGCTACAGGGAACACGGTGTACTAACAAGTACATGTGGTGTGTTATGTATGGTGAAGGTTCATTGTGTAACATGCAACCCCTAGCAGCGCTAAAAGCGATGTAACAACTACACACCAGCATATTACATACAAAAACACACATGAAATACACCTGTAAATGCAAGTTAGACTACTGAAGGTATCGGGTTAGTAAAATGAATATCAAAACAGGTTGTTTACCAGTTTCCAAGCCTGTGCACTCAACGCTGCCGCTGCTGAACTACACCACGTATCCACACCCACTGCTTTCATAACATGAATGGAAGATGCTATTATGAATCCCACCGGACTTCTGAGCAAGATACGCCCACTCGGTAAAGGTTAGGGTTATGGTTGGGTGAGGGCTTACATTACGGCTATTTTAGCAAATGGGAAAGCGCCCAATGAATTTGCTGGCCAATCACAGCGTTTGAGGGCGTACCTTGCCCAGAACTCCAGTGGAATTTGTAGGGTGTGCTCCATTTGGATGTGCCGGCGTGCTTATTACATAGCGGCAAGGGCGGAGATAACCGCTCCGGCAAGTCCAGGCGGCATGTTTTCCACGTGAATTCCATCAGCTGAGAAAACACTGAAACATAATAATAACATAATCTAGATCCATTTAACAATTAGATGTTTACAATCTGATCACACAGATGTGTTTCCCATCCTCTTAATCCCTCGAGTGGACTCTGGATTCAGTATTTACGACTTCAAATTCTAAGAAATAAACTACTTTTATAGAAAAACTACAATTCCCTAGAGCTGCGCCATGTAGCTTGATAAAAATCAGTGCCATACTTGTAGTTCTTCTTGTTTGCAAATGAGGATTACAGTTAGGCTTTTGAAAAGATGTTTCTGCAGAATTAATCAAATATTTACTGCAGCTGAAGAATATGTTACACAAGATTTAGCTGATTTATGGGAAAAAAGCACACATCTGGTAGAGATCTGCACTGTACTAAGTCACCTCGTCTAGCTCAAAAAATATAATTGGCTTGTATTGGGTTGGTTTAGAGTAAATTAATTACTATTAAAATATTGAATTTTTTTCTCTTTTCTCCATCCATGCCATTTTCTATTCATTTGACTTATCTCTCACTGGCTGTTTCAACTTTTTTAGTGTAAACAGTAAGTCTGCACTACTCCAGCTTTTTCACAGACTTGGTACTGCTTCTACTACTATGACTAATACCATATTACTCCATATTAGTACTTGAAGTACTTCAACCCCTCCTCCTCCTACTACTACTACGACATTCCACACTACTGCATGTACTTTCTTCCTTTCTACTAATATTTCCAGTACTACTTCTGGTTACTACTACATTTACTACTGCTTCAAGTACTTCACCTTCAACTACATGAAGTATTGCTTAAAAGCTGAAGCTGAAGCAAACACGCAGATATTCTTCAGAAAATGTAGCCTTTTCCAGTGATGCCAACTTTGCAATTTTGTTGCTAGATTTAACAACTTTTCAGACTACCCTGGCAACTTATTTTCCAAAAGCACCTAGCAACAAATTTGGCAACTTTTAAAATTTATTTGGAACTTCTAGCAACTTTTAAAAAGCGACTCAAACATTAAAATGCACACATTTTCCCTTGAAATGACACAAAAACATCATAACATCATAAAATGTGTTTATATTACTTCATATTACTTTTACAAACAAAAATGTGCGATAATAAACAAATAACTAATAAGTTTCAAATCATTTTTCTGCCAAGAGACGGTCACTATGTCACTATGAAACTGTGTCATCATGCAGTGACATCCCAGCCTTATTTAGCAACTTTTAGCAAGAAATTGACCTGTCTGCAACACTGTCCTTTTCTAGTGTTTGGTCTTCATGTACATCCATTGGCTCTTGGATGGTATCACTGGCAATGATACGGTCTTCAGCCTCAAGGTTGAGCATCTCTAGGAGCAGATCTATGAAAGCCTGCATGTCTTTGTGCTCAATGTCCTCTGTCCTCTGCTGTCTTTTTGGAGTTCTTCACTTGCTCATTAATCCAGCTCAAACTAAAGATGTTACTATCATAGGACACGATTCCAGTTTCAGTCTCAAACTCCTCAGTTGTCTTCAGCCTCCAGGTGGGCGGGAAGGAATCTGTGTCCCTTGTAAAATAATAGCTGGTATAGACACCAGCATCCAGCAAATGGTCCCTGGGCTGGCCGTGTGTGGCTATGATGAATCTCATTGCATCATATTTATTTTGTGGGTAATACAGATGATTACCCAAAATGCCATAACACACCCAAGAGTCCAGATGTCAATGGCCTCCGAGATTGGGAGGCCCAAGTGGACCTCTGGAGACCTGTACGCAGTGTCCTGAAACATGTCAGAATCAGGTCCCTTTCTAAGGACCTTAACAGCCACTGTCTCCTGTGTGTCCGTCTTAACACACTGGGCCACTTTTCCGAAGCTGCCCTCTCCCAGGAAGGCCTTCAGCAGGTAGCTACATGAGGTACTATACAGAATAGCATTCTCTACCAAATCAAACTCCACAAGAACTGTGATTGGAGATGAAACGGTTGGCTTTCTGGACAGCATGTTACCCTGGGCTCCTTCAACATCCACAGGAGCCTAGATGCTTAAGTTGTTGGACAGTCTGTCTGCAGAGAGTACCTGCTGGTCCACAGCAACACTGAAGAGACAAGATGGTCGAAAGTGAAAGGTTTTGGAGCTGGAGTCCATTGGAGCTACCTGAGGAGGAGGAGCTACTGTGCCAGTGGTGAAGCAGTTGGATACATCGTTATCCTGAGGTACACAGAGGCCAACAGAAGCCACATAAGGATTCAGGAGGCTAATGGTGAAGGGGCCAGGCAGCCAAACGTCCTGGACTGCCTGGAAGTTTGCAGGATCCATTAAACGAGGTGGAGTTGGGAGGTGAATGTCAAAGAACCTCGATCTTGACCTCACTTGAGCTGGGACGTGAATGTCAAAGAACCTTGATCTTGACCTCACTTTTGGATAGATGCATGTGTTGTCCTCTGCATCCATGTCTTTTGGACAATAAATGAATTGTGTCATCCAGTCCTCAGAGTCCTGCTGGACTCTTGGTGGATTCCACA
>OMLF01050288.1:0-18613 GCA_900302615.1 Holocentrus rufus
GTGACTGAAGCTGGTGGTTCAAACACGGAGGTTTTGATGTGCAGGTTTGTGTCTTCAGTGGTTCTGGATCCACTGAATCCCGCTGCCTCTTTCCAACCCAAATCATTATTTAGCGAACAAAAAGCCCAAAACGCTGCGGCGCACATTAAACAGGCAGCCGGCCGCTCTGTGATAAATTTACCACAAGAATCATTCTAGCTGCCGCTGAGCCATAAAAAGCAGCTGGTCAGCAGCTCCAGAGTCCGTTTGTTTGTCCGATCTGTTCTCTTTGTTCAAGGAAACAACAAAAGTATTAAGAGGAGGAAAATCACTACAACTCAGCATGGAGGGACAAACACTGAGCTTGGTTTTAAACCTACACTGTAAAACATTTTCTTTTTCTCTTCCAAATGTCATGAATCATTTGGAAATAATTAGGAAAGCCCCATTCATTTCTCCAATAGATTGATTTTTTTTTTTTATCCAGACCTTTTATCCTGGAAAATGCAAACAAATCAGAGACGAATGACGACATGACTTCTGAAGCCTGTTTGCTCCAGTGCGTGAAATTCTTCAACATCCCCTTGTAGGATAGCTAATTTTTGTTGTTTGATTGTGCTTCTTGATTTAATATCCACATTTATGTTTTATTTAACTTCTAAATAAAACAATTTAAAAAAAGACAAGATGGGTGAATCATCCTCCATCAAAATTTCGATGAGATATTATCATTAAATTCTGGATATCACAAATGTTTGCAAAGCTACAGCCGAGCCAGACTGCTGCTTTCATTTTAGACTGGCATGATAAAACTTTATAAATTGATAGAACTGAACTGACGTCTTCTAAATTTTCTAACCTGTGACAATGTGGCGTTCACAATGTCGGGAGAAAAACGTGCCAACAAGAAGAAACTCTGCACTTTCCTCCAGTGGGAGAAACCAAAAGTATGTGCAGCTGGTTGGAAATCCCCCTCAGCAGCTCGTGCAAAATAGCAAAAATAAAAATAAAACCAACAAACCTTAGATTTTTTTTGGGATGCAGAAGTTGTGCAGACAAAACAACTTTATTGTTATAAGTTTTTCGAAGGTTTGCGATCGGTCGCACACAGGGACGTGGTGCAGGGTAAACTCATGTTTTCGGTTTTTAGGCTAACGCACATCTGCATGAAGCTAACTGAATGTGCATGGCAAAATAAGTCAAACAAATTGTTAGAAGTCACACGATGAGAGGGAAAAGTTTTCTGAAAATATAATAAACCAAAATAAATTGATTTTAGTTTATGGCAGGAGCTGTTGACAATAATGTAAATTATGACTCAGACTGACTGAAGGTGACAGCATCTTACTCATCAGCACATCGCTGTTAAACATCGATTGAAAGACTTGAAATCATGGCAACATACAAACACACATACTTTATAGATGTGTAGCTGAATAATCTGTCACAATAATCTGGCATGACTCGACTGAGGCTAATGTAGAGTTAAAAAATAAAAAAACGGCACATTAAAATCTCAAGGCAAGTAAAAAGTTTTATTCTGACTGTATGCTTTGGTGCAGATGAACACAGTAGTGCAGTACACACACACACACACGCACACACACACACACTGGATAGGACAGCAGGAGTTCACATACAGTAAAGAAAGGGAGAGAGAGCAAGAGAGAGAGGACGAGCGAGCAGATAACAAGATGTGATGGTTGCTGAGATGACGGCTCGCTGTGAGATAGCTGTGGACAGGCATCTCTCTCACACACACACACACACACATACACACACACACGCACAGACACATATACATGCAGATACAATGTAAGGCATGAAAGACAGTAGATTATTCATATAGACAGTCACTGCACATGTTACTTTAGAGAGAAAGAGGAAGATGAGGTGAGACAAAGAGATGACAGATGAAAAAGAGACAGATTTTTTTTTATTAATGTGTTGGTTCAATGTTCTCACTGAGTTTCAATGTTTAAAACGTTCTGGCCTGTGTTCGTCATATTTAACGGTGCTGTGCAGCGCAAAATCTGCAGCATGACATCTGCAGGTGATCCATTAACTTAACATGACAAAGACTCTTTCCCATTGGCTCAGGTGAAATCCAATGAAAATCACCATGGAAACGACATGTTGCATATTTAACACCCTGATCAAACAAACCAGATCACAAACTGGATCTGTTTCCAGGACAAAGACCCCCTGCAGAACTCTGAATGCAAAACTGCAGAGGGTTGACAGAAGTGAAAAACCATTTAGACTCAACTAACAAAAAATAAATAAAAATAAAAATTGTGGAATAGGTATGGAATTTATCAGTGAGTCAGTCCAGCAATTAGAACCATGTAGACCGGATCATCAAACTCAGTCTACATGATTCATGTTCAGTTTTGTCAGTTGGGTCTAAAGGGTCCTCACTTTGTTGTGTTGAACAATACAAAATATATAAAACACTTTACAGGTAAAAGTTCACCCAAGAATACAAAAAGAGCAGCTACATTTCAGCCCAATGGCAAATTAGATTCAGTTTTTGATGACTTGCATTACCATGCAGCTGGTGTCGCTGCCCAGGCTCAGCAGCAGAGAGAGCATGTCGTACCCGAAGGAAAACACACTATACATGAACACAGAGAGCAACCTTGAACTGATAAATGTCATTCAGGATTCCACAAAACCAGAACTGTCTCCATGCTGGCAGTTATGGAAATGTGTTGGTTCTGATTCAGGAAACATCCCAGACATCTGCAGCCATGGCTTCTGTGTCGTCTGTCGTTGTTTTGCTCCTCCACTGACAGCGCTGTGTTTCTCAGACAGACTATTATATGAAAATGTTTTCAGCCAAACAGAACGGACGAGCCGTCATCTCTGCCAACGAAGATTTGATGAGCACAGCGGTCAAACGAAGCGACAGGGCGAAATTAAGTGGTAACAAATCCGCCCAATTAACTTCTTTGCTGACGATACGCCTGTTTACGTTGGTCTGCCCATTTCTGTCGACACCCAAACTCGAGAGCCAAAGTCTGAATGCAGCTACCCATGCATGTCATTACTTTGGCCCAGTTTCTACAGGAGTTTCACTCTGAAAAACTCTTAATGCAATGAGCTAAACTTGACTTGCCCAAATCTTCCCTTAAGTCTGAAAACACAGCTGAGACACAAACTTCAGCATCTCTAAATCACAGCCTCGCCTCAAAGAATAGACTCTCTGCATGGAAAAAAATAAAGCTCTAATGCCTTTTACTTTCCCATGCAGCGCACTGAATCACGTCTCGTTACTTCTGCAACACAACTGCGAATTACCACAATATAAAAACCTGAAATCTGTATGACTTTCTCAACAGGAGCCCGATACTTTTACTGCTTTTGCTTGCTTCATTTGGTAGAATAGTACAATTACTTGTCACATTTTGTCACATTGTTGCTATTATGAATTTGATACATTTGATATGTGATATATTTTTGTTATAATATTTGTTTATCTTGTATTAGTTCACTAGTTCATCTCAGAGTTCAGTATACATCTAACAGTTTGGTGTCTTTACAGACAGTTTCTAGTTTCAATTTAGTTTTATTTATTTGCACATATAAAAATCAGACAAGAAATAAAAAGAAAGACAACCCGTGTGACGAGAGGTCAAGAAACCAAGGGCTTATGCTGTAAACCTTTCCCCAAAACCATCAAGAATCATAGTAGATACAAATACATTACATAAATTAAAAAATAAATAAAATCTGAATAAAATATACAAATCAATGAAAGAACAAGGTCTTAAAAGAAAGAAAAAAGAAAGAAAATAAAAAAATAAGAGACTCGAAGCAAAAAAAGGAAGAGCAACAGGAGAGAAAAATAAAAAAATAAACTCAGTGCAGAGTAAGGTACAACAGAGAAGACAGATACAATGGAAAATAAAGCTGCATGCAAATGATACATATATTAAAACTTCAAACACTCAAATCCAGATAAATCAATATGGCATTAGTCTGGAGTTTGGTGCATTATTGCTTGCTAATGTGTATTGCTTGGTCTTATATACATGTTGTGCATTGCAGACACAGTGTTAGTATCTGTCTTGTATCATGACAGTTTAACCACTGACACAGGCTGTAAAAGACTACATGAATGGAATTTGTATTTTGATATCACAGGAAATGCTTACTGTGCAGAATTTCAAATGGCTGAGATTGAAAAACTAATTTTATTCAGAAAATATAAATATTAGGAAATGACCATTGCATATTCAGTTTTAATGAAAATGATTTTTTGTTGGCAGCATGACTGGACAGGGAATATTTTAAAGAGCAGCAATGACTAAAATTCATCGAGGATCCAATCCAACATTCTGATGCTGGCATAAACCTTTTGCATTAAATTTTGACACGCTGCATCTATTTTGCAATGCTATATGTGATTCCGAGCCCAAAATTAACGGTATTGAATTTTGCAGAGCTTTTCACTTTGGAGCTCTTGTGGAAATTGAGTCAAAGCGATTTGTAAAAAGAAGTGGAAGAGGAGAGGAGAGGCAGATAGATGAAGAGGAGGAGAGAGGGATCTGTCTGCGTTACTGTCAAAGTGCAGTGGAGCGCAACGCACTTCTGCAGGGCAGAGCACATCACTCTGCTTTGTGTGGCTGTGCCTGTGTGCATGTGTGTGGACGCTTCGACATGTGTGTACTTCTGCGGATGTTTCTGCATGTGTGTGACTGCGTTCTGTAGCCTGTGAGTGCACATGCACATAATGTATATCTGCATATATGCATGAAGACACTTACAAATGCATGCATACATGAGTGTTTGTGTGTTTGTGCATGTATTTTTTTTAGAGTCAGATTGTGTATGTGTATGTGTGTGTGCGTGTGTGTGTGCGTGTGCGTGTGCGTGTGCAGCCCCAGGCCGTGCACTGAGAGTGTAAAGACTACAGTGGGAGTCCAGGGGTTAGAGAGCGCTGGTGAAGTCTGACCTACATCCAACTGACCTCAGTGTACTGCTGTGAAGACTGGCTATCTTTTACTTTACAACATCTTTGGTTTAAATGTAATCTTCCATACCATTCATTATACTTCATCTACTTCATTGTCATCACCAAGACTGTACAACTTTGTTTTCAAACATCTTACATCTTAGAATATAAGGTTATATATAGCACATACTTATATATACCACTGTTCCTATGATAATGTAATATAGAATTCAGTATTCAGTGAACATAAAATAAGATTTACGGGATTTAAAAAATGACACCTACATTTATAAAGTAATTGACAGCACATAATTAATAGAAATGCTATTTTTAAAGGATAGCTGGATCTACTCGCCCCCCTCCATGTCAGTTCACACTCTGTTGTAGTTTGTATAAATCTTCTATAAATTAACATAAATAGGATGTCGTCTGACATAATGACAGAATTTCTGTCTTTGAGGTGAAATGTCCCTTTAAGTTCTTGTGTTTTGGAGATATGGAATGATAAATGATGACTTTTCATGGACCCACAGCATTTTGGAACTGGTCTTTCACTGTGAAACATCTGAGGTCTCGAATATTTTATTACAGGCGATCTCATAAAATCTTTTTTTAATTTTTTTTTTATTTTAATGAAGCAATGAGAATTTAAGAGAATTAATGAGAATTTAGGGTAATTCAGGGTAAAGAGAATTGCTTTTCTTAATTTCATGGTATAATTTGACAAGAAAACTGTTAATGTAACATTACCCAAATTATTATAACAGTCAGAATTGTAAAATAAATAAATAAATAAATAACTGACTAATGCCATTTGAAAAACTCTTCTCGGGTTGTAATAGAATCAAACAGATTTAAAGTTCCTGTCCACTTCCTTTTGCTTTGTAATGGAAGTTAAACTCTCACTGCTAAAAGCTTAAAGTATGTAACCATCAACCTGAACTTCTTGTAATTAATTTCCTGACTCAGTTAAAATAACAGACCTTAATGTTTACCATTACTCATGTAATGTTGAACGAGCTTCTAATCTGTGGGATACACCATAAGTAGGGATGCACCGATATTGACCAAAATGACCAAAAGGGATGTACTGATATTGACATCAGTGACACTAAACTGTAACCATCTGATCTGATCCGGAAATGTAATTATCAACGTGTGAAAGCCTTCAACCTACTGATAACAGTGGAGTCGGTTCGTCAGCTGCTTAATCATGTCCGCCGTCTGGAACTATTTCACGGTTCAAACAGAAGCCTGTAAGGCAGCGATCACACGAGGAAGCGGTGGAAGCAACATAATTCCTGTTGTTTTGTATGGCTTCAGAGCAGCGTGGCTGAGAACACCAGTTATGCAGCAGAGCTGAGAGGTAACACAATACTCATCAGTGTCACTTCAGTGTGCCCGACCAATCAGAACTGTCAGAATCTAATAAGGCGGGACTTACATCAGCAATGTCTAGAGAAGCAGCTCAGTTCAAGATGACGAGCAGCTTGTTACCTGGAAACCGACTGAGCAAAACTGTCAAGAGACAAGAGCTGAGTAAAAGGCCGATGTTTCACCGGATGCCAGCAGCACTTCAAATTTCAATACAAGACCTCAAATCTTTTATCAATGCAGAAGTTTTATTTGAAAACTTTTTCTTAATTGTTAATTAACACTTGAAAGGCATATTTAAGTCATGTTTTTCGAAATTTAAAATTTAGTGGAGTTGGGTCTTTCAACACAAATTTATTGTGTTCTCCTTTATGTTACTCTCTTTTTTCAAATGGATAATAATAATCTCAAACAAAATGTTTCAGCTATGAAGTTGTATTTAAAAAGGGTTCAGTATCAGCACCCCAAGTCCTGT
Source organism: Holocentrus rufus (assembly GCA_900302615.1). Lineage (NCBI taxonomy): Eukaryota > Metazoa > Chordata > Actinopteri > Holocentriformes > Holocentridae > Holocentrus > Holocentrus rufus. Next base: position 6,789 of record OMLF01050288.1, read on the forward strand.
ACTCGGTATCGGGAGTAAAAATAAATAAGTAAATAAATGAAAAAATGGTATATAATAAGTTGTGCTGTTTGAAAATAATGCACACCAGCAGTCTCAAACTGTGGGCCACGGAAGGCCAAGAGTCTGCAGGTTTTCATCCCAGTCATTTACTACAGCAGCTGTTCCCACTAATTAACACACTGTCAGCCACAGTGAGGGGAACTAATCACTGAAATCAGCTGCTGTAGTGTTTAGTTGGAAGGAAAACCTGCAGACTCTCAGCCCCTGGCATGAGGTTTGATACCACTGATGTACAGCTTAGGCAAAATACATTCATCTGTCATCTTTTCCTACAACAGATACTGAATGTGTATGGTGTATCATGTACTTGTATCAAAGGCTCAAGTCTCATTGATCTTTTACTGGTAACCACTGTAGAGGTCCTACTTGTATTTGTATATTATTACTCCAAACTCCCAACCAACTACAGTAATTTGAATGCTAGTTGATCTATTTTATTTCATGGGACACAACACAGTAGAACTCGTAAGCCCCTGTGTACCAGGCTTTGGCTACCCATAGATGCAACTGGAAATAACCTACTTAAACTTTTAATTTATCTCCACTTCTATGCCAGAGTTGCTCTCATTTTAGAGGCATTGGCAGTGATGCATTTTGTAATGAAAATATGTTTTTAGATTAGATACGTCAGATTAAAATGTATGGAACATTAGATATATAGATTAGATTAGATGCTTACATAGCCTTCAGTTATTAACTCTCACTCTCCTGCAGTAAAAGATGCCGTCCCTTTAAGTTATGATGCCATGCCAGCCAATCATATGAGTGCTGCAACTCTGCTACTGATGTCATACTACAAATGCAAGCACACAGCAATACACAATATAAAATCAATCCAATCCGTGTTAGCTGGATGGATATAAACATTTCTCTCAACCAACACTGAACCCGGAGGCTCCGCTGCTCATACCATCAAGCTTGACAAAATTATTTAACGTGACACTAAAGACACTAAAGACAGCACAGCATCTTGGAGCAGAGAGAGGAAAAAGTGAGTGAGAGGTGAGGTGCAATGCTCTTCCATGGGGTGTGTGTGTGTGTGTGTGTGTGTGTATGTGTGCATGTGTGCCTAAGCACTGCTGAAACCAGGTTTCTTTTTCCTTTCTGTTTCCCTCACTGTATAGTTTGACAAGTCAGCTTCTGGTCCCTTTAATGTGTGAATTATCAAGGCCAGTGTAGGATGTATGGTGCAAAAATGACCATTTTGACAACGCTTATTGAAATGCTGTGCTGACAAAGTCGGGTCAAGTTCATTTGTTCCATTTATATTTCTAAGTTCATCAGGAAGCCAACGAGCCAACTTAAATCTAACTAATCAACAATCTCTGGACAAAGTGATGTAATATAGTATGCAACAAAATAAAGCACAGAAGCAAAACAAGGCACAAGACACAAAATAGCTCATTGACGAGACATATCAAGCATACCCAATGCAACCTAACCTTACCTAATATAACGTACGCAGTGATTTGGGGTTCTAAATAAATTTTTACTCGAACTTAATTTACCTACATTGGATAACTTACCAAGGGAATTGTTGATGTTTACTGGACCCAAGTGCAGAAAAGGCAAAGACCAGGAGTATGTTTTGAAGACCTTACTGAATCACTTAGGATGTACAGATCATTTGAAACAAAGGCAAAAAGAATCCTTGTGCCAAAAGGGAAGAATAGTCTAACTAGTGTTAAGTGAGTGAGAACAGGAACACAAAAGAAGGCTACGACTAATAGGAGACTAATTAATCAATAAACAGAAAAACACTCAGGCTGAGAGGCAGGACTGGAGAAGAACTTGTCGGAATGGTGTTTTCCAATGATGATGTCACCAAAGAATCAGCAAACTGAAGACTGAGCAGCCAAAGTTATATACTGCCGCAATTGACAGAAATATTGTTTGGTCTTTGTTCACACTAGTGTTTTCTATCTTCAGGCCAAGGGTCATGACGTGTCTCACCACCGACACCGGGAGGAGCTGCACTTTCTTGATGAGTACGGCCAGCCAGTCACTGTGCAGGTTGATGCAAGGAGAGGGCGGGGCCACAGAAAGAGGCGTTCCCACTATGCAATAGAGTGCAGCGCTCAGACAGAAAGACACTGGGAGGCCCTCAGAGTAATGGGACTGGTGGAAGGACAGGAACCCCGGAGACAGAGCTACAGCGCTGGGTACGTACTCCTAGAAAGCTGTATGACAGTGAGAGGGGTGGGGTACAGAGTTGGGGTTGTGTTAAAGGGTTAGGACTAGGGTAAAGGGTTTAAGACTACAGAAAAAGGTTGGAATTAACTTGAATAATCAAGTTATACTGATCCCCATGGGGAAATTTGTTCTCCGCATTTAACCCATCATAGCTATCAGGACGATTGGGCAGCTACAGTGCAGCGCCCTGGGACCACTTCCAGGTTAGGGTTAGGAGCAATTGGGACTAAGGTAAAGGTCTTAGAGTTGAGATAACACCTTAAGACTAGGGTCAAAGCTTGGGACTACAGTTAAGGGCTTGAGGCTGGGTTAAGGAATGGGATTGGGGCAAGGGTTTGAGACTGTAGCAAAGGGTTTAGGACTGGGATAAAAAGTTGGCATAGGGTAAAAGCTTGGGACGAGGTTAAAAGTTAATGACTGGAGTTAAAGGTTTGGACTTGTGAGAGGGGTTAGGAAGTGGTGAAGGGGTGAAGTGCTGAGACTAGAATTGGGACTTGAATAAGAAGTTTGAGACTGCAGATAAAGGTTGGACTTGGCCTGAACATTTGGGAGGAAGTACAGTTAGGGTCATTTGGGTCTGGGTCAAGGAATGGGACTAGGACAATGGTTTGAGACGGTGATAAAGGGGTTTGGGATTGGGGTAAATGTTTGGGACTAGGGTAAAGGTTCGCAACTGGGGTTAAGGGTTGGGACATGGGTTTAGGTTTGGGATTGGGGTTTAAGTTTCAGGCTGGGGTGAAGGATTGAGGTAAAAGTTTGAGCCTGAGGTGAAGGGTTGGAACTTGTGTAAAGGTCTGGGACTTGGGTACAGTCTTGGGATTGGGGCTCAAGGTGGAGATTTCAGTTTGGTACATCTACACAATATTGGAATGAGTCTCTTGACATCCTCATCAATATTTGTGATTGAAAGATGGGCATTCAAGTTGACATGCATGGTATTTGGTTCTCCTTCTTCGCCAGTTGTTAGAGCAAAACATGCTCGTCATGATTATGTTTGTACGAGGACTATTTCTGTGCCATGGATCATGCCAACTGCAATCTTTTGAATTATAAATAGCAGCGTTATCAAGGCTGGTGTCTCCTGCATACTGTGTTCTCTTTGATAGTGTTTCCTGATGAATTCTGTGCTAATAGCTTCATGTCAACCTTCTAAAACACCACAACCTAATCTCTTCCTTGTCATAGACCGTACTATGGCCACATGACTGTATCACCTGACCTATACCCAGCCAACCCTCACATGATCATGTCACCTGACCTCTATCCATCCAATGGCTACCTGCCCAGCATGTCACCTGACCAGCACCCAGCTAATAGCTATCTGCCTAGCGTCTCCTACAGCTTGGATCACCTGGACAGACTGGACTATCAGGTGTCCTATTCTTTTTTATTCTACTCTGTTCATTTGGCTTCATTCTGCCCTTATGATACTGTAAACAACTTCTTTTTGTTCTATGTTCAAATTTACTGAAAATTATAGCCCATTTAATTCTTTCTCTGTTTCACCTTTCTTCCAGGGTCCAGAGGCATTGCCCTACCAGCCTAACTCAGAGAGCTGTCTGATTGGGTGTTGCAGCTCAGAGGAGATGGAGCATAAAAGTTTTCCCAGACAGGTGTTGCATTAATACCCATAAACATCCTGTTTTAGCATTACTACTACTACTACTACTGCTACTAATAATATTAATAACAACAATTCATTTAATTTATACAAACTTTACACTAAAAAATAGCTCACCGTCCACTCCCTGTCTAATCTATCTCTCCTCTTCCAGTCTGACTATCGTCCTTCCTGGCGGTCTGAGCGTCCTCTGGGTTACCTTCCCCTTAGCGAGCTGGATAGCGGGCTGGGCTGTGGTACCGACAGCCCCCACCGGGCAGCGCTCTCTGAGGCCGAGACAGATGCCGTGTCATCATTGCCGGGCCACACCCCCTCCTCGCAAGGCTCCTCCTCCTCCTCGGAGTCTCTCATCTCCTCTGAACCCAGCGACTCTGGCTTCCACAGTGTTAGCACTGGGGAGTACCGGCGACTCCATAAGATCCATGGAGGTCACGCCCATAGACACGGCCACCCCCGCTCAGGCCACTCACCCCGGGAGCAGAGAGGACGCTGGGATTTGGAGTCTATCCCTGAAACGACGCCTATGACCCATCCTGGTCCCCCCCAGCCACCGCGTTGCATTGTGGGTAACAGTATGACCACAACAGTTCAGTTCCACAGGGCTGAGAGGAGTCCCACCTTACCTCGCCACCGCTCACCGCCCTCCCCATCCTTAGGTAAGTATAAATGAAAATGTATGAATGAGGGGATAAAACAATTAAGTTCATTTGAGCTATTGATTTAAATGATGGAAAACACAAAACCATTTTTTGACATTAACTGATGTTTACTGTAGGTGTTTGAAATTGAAAACAGTTCCTGCCAATGTTTTAGGTGTCAAATCAATGTGTGTGTGTGTGTGTGTGTATGTATTTATTGGCATGCATATGTGTCTGTGTGTGTGTGTGTGTGTGTGTGTGTGTGTGTGTTCTTTGAAAGGAATCCACATCAGCATTAAGTGAATGTCAACACAAACAATAGTTAAAACATTGATGTCATGCTGATATCAACATGGCAAAATATGTCATTTTGAATTATTTAAAGGTTTCTACTGCATAGCTGTCTCCATCAGAATGCCAACACTGACAACTTATGCTGATATTTAAAGGATAAGATAGGTGCAGTATCACATAGTCACAATATCAAGTATTCTTTTGTTGTGTTGTGTGTGTATATGTGAATACTAATGCAGGTTTTACTGATTTGCACCTCATTCCCGGTCTCTACATCCAAAGTTATATCTAGGTCCTTAGATTTTAGTCTTAGGAGACTTTTTTTCACGTTACTTACTGGATTATTATGATTAATTATCGAAGGCAACAGATATAAATACACATGCAATAAAAAGAACTTAAAATATCATCTGTGTGAGCATCTGTATGATGCCAATGTATAGTTTCCACTGGCAGATTCACGGATTTACAGCTGTAATTTGCCAGCCTTAGCCTGAAAGACTCTGTCTCTGACTCTAGGCTGTCGTACTGAACCCTGCCAGCGGAGGGCGCTGTGGCTGGAGCAGCAGCAGCAGGGACGTGGTGGAACTATAGAGGCTCCAGGGCGGAGTCGAACCTTTACGGACTTGAGCGAAGGAAGACGCCGGCGTAGGGCCAGTCACCCCAACATGAACGAGCCAAATGCTCTGAGAAACAGACTCCAGAACAGTCAGCCAGGCACAGCCAGCAACACGCTGGGGCCCAGGAGCAGAGCCAGTTACCCCAGTAACTGTCACCTCACGACCAGTCACCCCAGTATAGACAGAGCCAGTTTAATCAGTCATCAAAACATGCTTAGAAACACCCAGGGAACTAGTTGTGCAGGAGGAGAGTGCAGCAGAGAGGAGGAGTCTCTCTCTAAGAGTCCTGGGTCTGGATCTAGTGGAGCATCAGACTGGCGTTGCTTTCAGACTCTTGGGAATCACACCGGCAACCCTAGAGGTTCCTCAAGTCCTCTATACAGCACGCTGGCTGCCCCGCCTCGCAGCCCTCGCTCTCCCCCATCTCCACGATCCAAGCCATCTAATCAGAAATCGGTCAGGAACCAGCTTCTCAGAGCGCGGGCTTCCCGACTGGCCAGGGAGCGCAGTGAGGTCACCACAGACGAGGAGGTCCGAGGAGAAGGAGAGGGAGAAGGAGAGGAAGAGGGGGAGGACGGGCGATGGACGGGGCGATACTGGAGCCGAACCGAGAGGAGGCGCCATCTGGTGTTGTCGCGACAGCAGAGAGAGAGAAGAGGTGGAGGAATAGGATGTGGAGAGGAGCAGGCCAGCGGTTGTCAAGGGATGTCGTCCCAGACGGTGCTGGAACTGAGCCACAGGAAGCAGAATCGTCTGAGAAACAGCAAGCTGCTGGATGATTGGACGACGGTGGAGGAGCTGTTGACTCATGGGACACGAGTCGAGACCGACAGCCAGCTCTGTCCCAGCCCTCTGTTATCTGTTACTACTGTCTGATAGAAACCTCTAATCCAACACTCTGTCATCTGTTACTACTGTCTGATAAAATCCTCTAATCCAGCAGTGTTATCTGTTACCGCTGATAGGAACCTCCAAGCCAGTGGTTCTCAACCCAGTCTTCAAGGACATCCTGTCCTGCAAGTTTTTGTTCAAGCTCTACTTTGACACACCTCATCCAATCAAGGGTTTGATGCTGGTTGATTGAGCAGTAGAAACAGATCTACCTGAACTGAGCAGGCATAAAAATGTGGGAATGGATCAGGAGTGAACGAGTAGAGCTGGACAGGTAGTCCAGGACAGGTAGTCCTTGAGGACTGGGCGGGGAACTACTGCTTTAATCCAATGCTCTGTCATCTGTTACTACTGTCTGATAGAAACCTCTAAACCAAAACTCAGGTCCAGATTCACTAAATATTTGCATGTGGAAGTGCATGTGCTATATCACTAAAATGACCAAATCATCTCAGAAAGCCTCATATGGTTGACCTGTGATGCTATTTATTTCATGCATACCAAGGTTGTGGCCAGTTCTCAACACTACAGCAGAACCTACATGATCTGTCTAAAGGAGGTGTGAAGACTTTGAGCAGAGAGATCAGTTTGGTATCATTGCTGCAAGATGCAGCATCATCACCAGCAAGTCACAAAGGAAGGCAGAGGGTTTTTCAGCCAAGAATCTCAGATCAGATCAGAGAACGCTCCAGTTAGAAAGGGGCTTTAGGACACAAGGGTGCCAGCCTTGATGGGTCAGCTAAAGCAGGCGATTTGTGCTGGTAATTAGTGAGGATGGAGTTATTTGCTTGCACTGTGCTGTTCACAAGGGTTTGTTTGAACCACAATATCATGTGAGTAATGCCCCATTCTTGTGGTGTTGAGTTTATCGTTTATTTCAGCTTCCCAGCGCAAAGTGCACATCAATGCCCAACCAATAAAGTTGAGTAAATCAGAATTCTACATGTAAAATGAATTGGCCCAGTTGTGACATTTCAAAATGACTGCCCACAACATGGACTTGATGACTTAAAGTCTTAGAAATTTGATCTGATAATAACTCAGCAGCCACAGCTTAATAAAACTCAGTCATGATTGATACATGACTCTAAATGCTTTTCATGGTCTCTAAATGCTTTTCTTTCCACTATGGTCATTTTGTAAACCAGTGAAAAACCCACTTTAGCTTGTTTGCTAAAGCTAGCCTTGTTGTCCTTACCTTAATAAGATAATGATAACGTTTCTGCTTCCAAGTTCCGAAACACATGTATACAACTGGATATTTTACATCTAACTCTGGAAACGAACTTGTGAACCATCCCATGAATCCAATGACGACCTGAACACGGCATTTAATCCTGTGTGAATAAGGCGTTGCTTCAGCTCAAGCAACTGAGATGCAGAAATATGCCTAAATTGACTTCATAAGTGTGATCTTAGTGAATCTGGACCTCTGATAAGAGTCTAGCGATAAGAAAGTTGTACAACTGGTGCCTGAATTATATGCAAATGGCGCAAAACACAAAGGCATCTCTTCACTGGGACCGGAATGATCAGTGAACTGAAACAGAGGTGGTGAAGGGGGCCAAAATGAATACTGGTCTCTCTGAATGGGAACCAAATAGCTAAAGCAATGATTACAGTTACCCTACAAAGCCTGGAGAAACTAACCCCGTCCCAAAAGAGTTTAATCCAATGCTCAGTTATCTGTTACTACTGTCTGGTAGGAACCTCTAATCCAACATTCTGAAGGCCACATATCAGCAGGGTTGAGCAAACAAAAGGACACATCTACAAAAGAAACAGAGGACCGCATCAGCTTTAAACTGCAGTGTAAACACACATAATCGCTAATGTCGCGTGCACCAGCTCCCACCTCTGGACTGTCTGCAACTGGTCTAAAATACCAGGTGACTGCTGGTGTTGCCTTGCGGAAAAGTGTCCCCCTTTCCTTTTTTTTCTGGTTCATTGCCATTGTTTCTATCTCAGTACCATAAAATCTCATGGTCAGTTCTTCAATGAGATTGGTTTTGGAGCTTCTGGATGCTGGGCTTGTTAAAAGAAATCTGCACCTTCATGAGCAATCAAACAGCCTCGAATCAACAGACATCCTTGGCCACCTGAGTTTCTGTCGCCACTGTTGTCTTTTTCCGCTGGTTAGTTACTACTTTCATTGTAATGCGCCCCCACTGGTGTGTAAATAAAAGAACAATACGGAGTCATAGTGAGTGTACACAAATTTCTATGAGGCGGCATGTTCGTTTCTGTTTTGGGCCAGTTTGACTTGTTTGTTAGTAAAGTGCCGCCTTTAGTGATTCCTGCTGTCTGAAGATCATTTATACCTGCGTGTTTTGCACAGTAAAGCAGGTCTGTGCTGTGCCATATACATATCAGGATGACTTCATCTGCCATGTACATGTGTACAGATTTTTTTTTTTTTTGGGAACATTTGTGAAGGGACATGTCAATAACTTAAGACGTAACAGCTCGGTAACATAACAAGATACAGATTCCAATGTCCAGATATAATGTTACTAATGTAGAGTTCTGAACTTGGCTGACTAAATCAAACGATGGATTTTTACATCCGCCCCCCCAAAAAATTGCAGTTTCGAATCAAAATGCTCAGAGTTGGGGAGTAATGATGTCAGTAACCAAAAACAAAACACAAAAATACAGGTTCCTTTAAAAAATAAAAAAATAAAAGGGGGGGGGGGTTATTTGTTTGCATCAGTCAGAAAAATATTTAAGAAATAAGGAGGGAAAAGTATTTTCATATTCCATAGGAGAGAAAGTCCAGAAGAGACTGAAAGTTTTCAGATTGCTGTGTTGGACCAGTCCCACAGATGTAGTAGATATATTTGTAAAGGATTACATTTTATAAACCTTGTAAATATTTGTGTGTGTGTGTTTGTGTGTGTGTGTGTGTGTGGCCTTGGAAGAGAGAGAATATGCAGTTTGATACAAACTTGTGAGTAGTGTTTAGCCAAAGATATTGTGTAACTTTGGTTTGTGGACAATCTAAAACAACTGTCAATGTACAATCTGAAAATATGTTTTTTAATCATAATCTGTTTTCATTCTTCCTTGTTTTCCGGGATCAGAATTCCCGCTTGCCCCGCCTCCTCCTCACCAACATCCTGCTGTTAGTTTCTTTAGCTGTTAGTGAACAGTCTGTTGTTATGATAAACCAGCTAATTGTAACCTAGCATGCTAACTGTTCCTGATTAGCACAAAGCGAGCATTTCAGTTTCACCAAGGCACCACAAGTGCTAAAGTATAGGTTTGATCCATTTCCATTCATCACAGATTGAAATTTTAGTTATAGAGATTTCTTGGAGGCAGAAATAATCTCAGTGGTTGAGTTTAACCTCAGTGGGCGGAGCCAAAGAATCAGATCATCAACGCAGCTGAGAAGAGAATAAGCTCAATAGATAATATGAATAAATAAAGTAGCAGGCGAAAGCAGATGACAACTAATCTTCAATCTTAAATTATAATTTATTTAAAATCAAAGTCACAAAACCTTTCCCGAGCACGGGATCCACGGTGTTGGAAGATCAGCAGGCTAGCTAGCTTATTTAGCTAGCTACAGGCTAGTATGGCTGGTTTGAACTGAAGGTCAGCTAGCCTAATGAGCTAAATTTGATCATTTGCATGACTAGATTGTATTTTTTCAAAGTATTAATACTAGCTACTAATCTTAATAACCTAGCATTTTTCACTGGGCTTTTTTTTTCTTACATTTCTACTGTTATGTGATGTGTTGTGGACCCCAGGAAGACTAGCTCGTCCTACTTTTGTGACAGCTAATGGGGATCCTTTTAACAATAAACAATAAACCTGCTGTGGTTTAACTCAACCAATGAGATCAGCAATTATAGCATAAAGTGCATTTCACTGAACTATTAAACACTTTAAAGGATCTATTCTGGAAGTGCAACAGAGATAATAGCCAAAACAGCATGATTATAAGTGCAAACTCTAGTCACCATGGAGAAATGGCTATTTCTCCATGGCTATTTCTCCAAGTCCTGGCTCTGATGGGGACAGTAAGTAGCTCCTAGCACAGCTTATCTGCAGTGTTTGATTCAGTGATGACTTGGCCAGCTGCTGAGATTTCTGGCTTTCAAAACTTACTTTCCGGTTCCTCTCTCAGCGGAGTTTCACCCCCAAACACCTTCTACTCACATTTTCGTCATTCACAAGCCACAAAGGCAAAGACAGCAGTATTGTTATTCCAGCTCTGAGCGTGGTAATGTTTTACCTCTCCAGCACGTCACGCTGCACGAGGCAAATTCTCACCTCAGCGGCCAAAGTGAGAAACCAAACTTTCTGATTAGATGGATTTGTTGCATGAGATTATTGCCTCGTGCATCTTTCAGGACCCGGGGCGTGATGGGAAAACATTTCGCATGAGGAGGCTGTGCAGAACTGTTGGCTGTGACGAGCCTGCTCGCCAAAAATAAATGACATCAGCGGCAGCAGATGGGGGAAGTTAAAGGTCCTGGTGCCGTCATTTTGAGCTGTTCTCCTCTTTCTCGCTGCACAATTTTGACAAATGCGAGCAGCTTGATGAGGAGGAAGGGAACGGCGAGTGGGAGAAGCTGTAACATGTATGATGTAAATGCTGTAAAACACCAAATGACACTCCTCAGCCCGAGGGTTTTCAGCCACAGGTTGGGGACAGCACACTGGGACTTTATCAGAAAATCCAGAACAAAAACATTAACGTTACACGATGCGTTGTTGATATGAAGACCAGGATTGATGTGTTTCAGGTTTTATATCAGCCGCTGACAGACAGTTGGGACGTTGTTTCCCATGGCAGCCATGTTGGCTCCACAGTCCTGCTCAACGGCTGTTGCCATAGTAACTGGTGTTTCCATGGCAGCTGATATTTCAGATCTCGGCCCTGTCACCATGGTGATGCTATGGAGGACACTGGCTCTTATTTACAGCCCACACTTGTTGGTTGTAGAGAAAAGGCAGCAGGTTTGTGTCTGTGTCCCCAGCATGTGCAGATTAACGGCCTGTGATCTGAGCTGTGGATCCTCGGTCGCTCTCACCTCTGAAATAACAAAACCATACAGCTGTTACAGTGAGTGGATCTGGTAGGAAACAATAGAGATATTTTAGAATATATTTTCATGCTGTAATAAAACACTGAACTCCACAGAGGCTCCTGTCGTTCCTCCACAAACCTCGCCAAACTGCAGCATCGTCACAACGTGCTGGATCACAGCGCCCTCTGCTGGTGGCCATGAGACATTACCGCTGTTTGTCCTTTGTGGAGTATTTCAGAGCAGTTCAAAATATATTTAAGAAAAAAAAGAAAAAAAGATATTGCCCCTCTTACCTCTTGGTGTGTTTCCATCCAGATAGTTTCTGTGTGTGGTTTCCAGTCAATACAATGCTGCATGGGGATTTTTTTGTTTTGTGGAGCTCAAACTGTGAAAAATTTACACGTGGAAAAATTCAAAAGCTCTTTTCTAAAAAAAAAAAAAAAAAAAAAAGGGAAAAAAAAAC
>OMLF01050288.1:18633-29300 GCA_900302615.1 Holocentrus rufus
AAAAAAAAAAAACTCTTTTTTAAAAAAAAAAAAAAAAAAAAAAAGGGGACACAGATACCCAACATAACCCAGCGTCCTCAGAGGAACAGATTTGTTGGGAACTATTTCCTGCTAAAGAACACTGATAAACTGGAATGGTCAAATGGTAAAAAATGAGTGTTATTGTAAACTTACATCATTCATTTCGACATGAAAACCAAATTGACTTCCTGAAATGGAAATGATTAGTTTCCACATGTGAAAATAAGAGAGAAGAGATGTGACGTTTCTAAGGAATTTATTCCATAAAATATACTTGGAAATATACTTGAATACAGTTCTGTGAAGCAGTGCTACGGTTAAATCCACATGTAGACGTTCCACACAGGATAGAGCGGCTGCATTTCCACAGGCAGACGACGTGGATTTCAGCTCCTGTTCTCCTGGGTCTGATGCGAACAGGAATCAGCTTCCATGTCCGCTCAGATCTGACCTGTGACAAACCAGTTCAAACCAGTCTGATGCCAGTGGAAATGCCGCCGCGCACACAGAGGCTCCTCTGACTAACAAACAGACAACAAACACACAGCTGGTACAAAATGAAACGATCACATTTTCAAAGTATAAGATTCAGATGCTGCATCACATCTGGTATTGAAACAGACATTTCCACAATCATCATGGAGTTTCTGTGCAGTAACTTGGCCGATACAAAACACATGATGTAACTAACCCGTCTTATTCATTCAGATCCTGTGTGATTGTATTCACTGCAGTTTGGATGAAAACAAAACCTTGTATTTCGCACCAGTAAGCTCTTTCTGAAATGAAAAGGAAAACGAGGTTTCAGAGGGAAAACCTGCTCATTCTATAAGAAAACCATGTAAACCTTCAATCCAAATGAAAAACAAGAAAATCACCTCAAATCTCAGCTAAAAGTTTCACAAAAGTGCAGATGTATGGACAGGCACTTGGAAAGACAGATCATCTCTGGTCTTAAAAACTTGGTGGAGTGTTTAATTTTATTTCAATATGTAAAATAATGCTCTCTGATTGTGGGTATGAGGTGTAATATCAAGCCAGGGCATCAAAGTAACCAAACAATTTCCATTTTTAGCAGCAAAAGTCCATTTTACAAAATAAAAGAATGACTGACCACAGACTGGTTTTCTGCCAGCATGGCTTTTACAAATAACAGCATCCAAAATTGACCTGGCAGCCGGTGACTTCAAACTAAGAGCGTTACGAGCGGTCACATTATTCAGCTGAAAGAGCGGGCCATGAAACTGAAACCTGAAGCTGAACCTGAACTGAAAAGACGTCCGGGCTCTCTGTTCCCTGTTTAGTCGCTAAAGTGTCAAAAATCAAACTTAAAGTGACTGTAAACAGTTTGAAATGCTTCAGGATGAAGAGAGCAAGTTAGCAGGAAGTGACATCATCACCATATTAGCTACAGTTACCTACGGTATATTAAGGCTTATTATAGTAAGGTTTAGTATAATGCATGTTTTGCTTGTAGTTGTGCATAATATTGCATGTGTGGCGCTTGCAAGTTGGCTGTTTGTGCTGCGTTCAGGTCACGTCAGACATCTCGCCGCTGCAACATGGAGGCATAAACGTGTTGAACACCCACATCTAAAATAATGAACCATAATGAACCTGCAGCAGACAGGGCTCACTTTGGTCAGGAGAGCTGATTGAATTTAAACGAATGTAGATTTGCTGCCATGTTGGTGCACAAATCTACAACTTGTAACAGCGAGCTGGAGGCGTGGCAGCGTACAAACATGTTCTTGTGCTGAAATGATGAGTAGATTGATCAGTCAACTGACACAAAACAGATTATAATTTTGAGTGATGAATGGTTTCAGTCATTTCTCCAGTAAAAACAACAAAACTGTCTGATTCCAGTTTCACTAAGATGATGCTATGATTGTCTCCATTTTCTCTGTTCATATCATTACAAAAGTAATACTTTTTTTTTTTTGCTGCTGCTTAGACTAAGGAAACAGTTTGAAGACATCACTGTGTACCTCCCATCAATCAACAATGAATAAAATATTTTATATTTTACATTCTCCACTTGTAATCACTACTAGATGGACTACATGGATGTTTTTTATTTCCCGGTCGGCAGCGGCGTTTACGGTAAACGGTCGTGACTTGAACGCAGCAGTAGTATTATTGGTGTCTTGTGCGTGTACCTGTACATGTGCATAGTCTGTCTCTGCCCTTGCTTTATCATGTTCCCTGGTATTTCCCTAAGTCTTTAAATGTGACGTTGCTGATCATTCTGTTTGTCTTTGAAATGACTGAATGGATCTCGTCCCTTATCAGTGACTTGTTTCATGAGAGCTGATCGCCTCTGTGACGTCTCACGAGAGAAGAAACTCTCTTCAGACGGACAGGAGGAGATCAGGTCCGCTCCACAGGGAGCTAAAAATCTTTCCATTTTCATCCCTTATCTACAACAACTATTCTAGATTATCTAACTATGGGGAGAAAAAAACTCATATCTCCATAGCAACAACAACCTCAAAAATGTTAACACATTATCACCATGAACAGCAGCATCCTTCACCTTAAAAATATCTGTCTACTGACAGTTGAAATTAATATTTTCTGAGTAAAAAATGCTGGGTCCGTTTTTTATGTAACAGATAAATATATAAAAGTCTATTTGACCAAGTATGGAGTCGGTCATCTTTAAATTCATCCACATCTGTGTCCATCCATTTAGGTCCAATCCCTAGTTTTCAGCAAAAGAGGTCACTAAAGGTCACAGATTACGTAATGCCCCTTTAAACAATTAACAACTGTAGAAAACTGGTGATCGGAGAATATTGAATCATTTGCTTTAGATTGCCTGCGGTGCTTTAAAATAGCCAACATGTTCATGTGAAATGCAAAAAGTGCAGTAAAATAAATTTGAAACTCAAATCAAAACTAATCGTGATCACAAAATCAAGGAAGATTATTCATGATTATCATCATTTTGTGATTTTTGTGCATCATGCCCTTTAAAAAAAACTCTGTCTGCTGACTACATTACCCAGAAGGTGGTGATTGTACTCTGCAGTGTGCGTGTGTGTGTGTGTGTGTGCGTGTGTGCGTGTGTGCTCTACCCCTCCCCCTCACTCTCCTGTAGGTTGTGTTTGACCAGAAACTCTCTGACGGTTGGCTGATTGTCAAGCCCCGCCCACTGCTCCTCCAGCTGCTGCAGAAGCTCCTCCCACTGCCGCTTGTCTCTTCCTGTCTGCCATGACAACCGGACCATCGCCCGTAGCAATGGGACCAGGAGGGGGTGGGGCTTACTGAGACGTGGCACGTCTTGTTTCTCTCCCGGGGGGAGGGGCTTATCCTCTGTCATATTATCAGTCTGCGTGGATGTGGGCGGGGTCAGAACGTGGAGGGCATGTTCACAGTGTTCCTGAGCCTCCTCCAGCTGCTCCACTTCCTGGAAACAGCACGACAACGCCACCAGGGTGAAGAACCAATGGGAAGGGGCCGGGGGCGTGGCCTGGGGCTGGCTGCCGTGCTGATTGGCCCAGCCCAGTTTGTGCTGCAGCCTCTTGGCGTTGAGCAGTGGACCCAAAGCCTCCTGGTACCTCGCAACCCTGAAGACAACAAGACAAACCGAACCTGAAGGACTTGAGCTAATGAGGCTGAACTGATGGATTCAGTTTGACATAATTATGAAATATGGGTTATTAGAACAATGTTCTGCAGTGAAAACAGAGAAACACTTGTCCATCCCTGTTGCTGCTTTAATGCCACTATCTGTTTATATATAATTCACAAGCTGTAATACAACTTTACAACTCAGTTGCAAGTAATACAACTGAATGATGTTCTTCATCAAATCAGAAATCAGAAAACGCATGGGCACCAATTCCAATATTGATAGACCAGATTTATATTTATCAAAGTGATCATAATCAATCATAATCAACAATAATAATATAGTGTCATCTAGAAGAAGTAGAAGTAGCTTTATTTCAAAACAATAAAAATGGAACATTCATTCATCAAACCTGCGGCGGAGGGAGGCAAAACAAGTTCAGCTGCCACCAAAACTGTCACCACTTAAAGTCTCTACTAACGTGATTTTAAAAGGTGTTTCATTGACAGGTGAGTCACCTGATGAGCAGCTGTCCCGTCTGCAGGTCAGGCAGGTAGAAGAAGTGTCGGACACACAGCGCCGCCCGCAGGCTGGGCAGGGAACACAGGTGAGACAGGTACTGCTCGAACGCCCGGCTCCGCTTCGCGATCGTCTCCGCCGTGAAATTCCTCCGCAGCTTCTTCCCTAGCAGCAAAACGGGCAGAAGGCCTCACTCCATCAGATTCACATTCAGATTCAAGTGAAGGCTCATAGTCCTGAATGTAAGTCAAATAAAACCACTTCAAAAGGAAAATGTATGTTTGTATGTTATTTTTTACATTTTTACATTTTTCACCTTTTGATTAAGTTTCACAGAACATTTACACAAACTTTCCCAGATGTATCATGCAGCGCTACTCACGTGGGAAACAGACGCGCTCCATCTGGTCTCCATGGTTACGGCGCAGCATGGCGTGGAGCCGCTGGAAGTCGGAGTACCGGCGGGTGATGACGGCTGGAGTTTTATCGCTGCCACCAGACTGGATCACATGGATCGTATACAGCTGGACAGAGACCAGGACCGGTCTTACATGTCATATAATGTTATATACTGCTGTATATCCTCATGTTTTAGGAACCACCTTGACTGTGTTGTTCAGATTCTGACAGTAAAGCTGAAGTCAAACTGAACCGGAAAAAGCAATATCAGATAAATGATACCTTGACTTTCTAATTACTTGATCTGATCTATTATCAGGATCAATAAGCAGGTTGTGGTTCAGCAGTCTGGCTGATGTTTCACCCACCACGTATTTGGAGGATCCGTCCTGCACCACGCTGGCGTCCGTCACCTCAAACAGCAAACTGTCCGTCTGCACTCTGCAGGGGGGGGCGGGGCCTCCGCCGCCCCGCAGGCTCCTCCAGCTCTCCTGCAGCTGCCGAGTCAGCAGGGAGGCGGGGCCTGTGGGAGACACGCCCACTGGACTGGTGTCTACACAGGATGGGTGGAGAGACAGGTCAGCTGACTGAGGGACTGAAAACAGCACTGGTGTATCTGCTGATTTTGGACGCACTGACATGATGTTTGAAGCTGATAACGACTCATTATGACTGATAATTATGTGATTTATTATCAGAATCGTGGCACAGATGCAGGTGCAGAGCATATTCTGCTTTTCTGAGATTTCTATCTAAAAATAACCAATCACCTTTCAAAGTGAATATCAGATATTCCTTTAAAAGATGATACTGTCTGTTACTGTCTGATAACTCGGTGCCTCCCTGCTGCCCATGTTGATCTGTGTGTTCATGCTGCAGGTTCCCACCTGTGCTGCTAAGCCCCTCCTCCATCGACTCTCCCAGGAAGTCGGAGTCGCTGTCCATCCCCTCGTCCTCGCCATCCCCTCCCTCCTCCGCTCCCAGCCCTCCGTCGAAGCACAGTGTCCCGCCCAGCCTATCCGTCACGCACTCCTCCTCCTCCTCCAGCTCCGCCTCCCATCGTTCCTCGTCGAACTCCTCCGCCTGCTGCCCGCCCCCTGCTCGCTCGGGCCCCGCCCCCTGGCCGTCTTTGAACAGCGATCGCTTCAGGCGATCCAGCAGCCGAGACGCCATGACAACCTCCAGGCCACCGGGGGGCGCTGCAAAGAGACAGATGAAACAGGAGCGACAGGTTTGTGTTTTATCTGAAGCACTAAAAAATATCAACATCACAACACTGACTGATACAACTTGAGGAGGTGTTGACAAGTGATTATAATAATAATACATACGTCACAGACATAGAATAATAATCACAAAGAGCCAAAAGAAGAATTATAAATGTGTCTGAAACAGGCTCTGCGTTCCCATTCATTGTTCAATGTAAAATTACAGACTTTTTTCCAGCAATTATAATGCAAAAACTATTATTATCACCAAAACAGTGAATCATATTGCAATCACTTTTTTTTTTAAATCACATCATTCAACCCTTGTTCCCATCAGTGTTATCTGTGCTCTCAGACTACATTTCCCTGTGGTCTGGGACCATACGAGCACAGAGGAACATGACTTCTGCACACAGCGTTCTCTTACAGGTCTGATGACAGCAAACAGCTGTCAGGAGCTGTGCTGATAAAAAAAATAAATAAATAAAGAATGAAAGGAGAGCTTGACTTGCAAACAGCACAATGTTTTATTTTATTTAAATATTACACAAGGAAATAAAACCTGATTTCATATCTGACCACAGAGCTCACAAACAAGTGTGGTGTGTGGACAAATCCATCACTGCTGGCCTGCAGAGGGTGATGAATGAATGAATAAATGAATGAATGACAGCAGCTGTGTGTCCAACAGGACAATATTCTGAAAGTTTCACTGCACTCATGTTGCGCTGTTTTACACACCTCTGATAACGTCAGTGTCCACTTAAACTGTTTACACATACATACACTGTTTACTATCACATGAGTCTGACGCAAACTGTACAAGTGTCACTTTTGTTTTCACAGCTCAGAGCGCTGTGAGTCTCTGCTGTGAGAAATGTGACACACAACAGACGTATTTAGATCAGTTCTATACATCGACAAAGTTTGACACACCCTTAAGACCTATGGCCTGACCCGGTCTATGGCCCGACCCAAATCAATACAACGAAACACTTGGCTCATCCTCTTCCTAACTTTTACACAGCTGACACTTTTCCAGATCTGGATGTGACAGAATACATTTTGCACTCTTTTCCAGACTGAAAACTGGCTGGCAAACTGGTGTCAGGAGCCGAATGTGGGACTTCAGAGCTCACCAACATGAAACCCCCCCGCGAGATGAAGCTGCTCCAAATGTGTCAGCATGGAAACAGACTGCTGCACGTTTACTGTGGCTCTCCAGGAGCGTTACATTTTTGGACATTAAGCTTTGAATAAACTGTAGAAAATGAGCATCCACACACTCAGATCTATGCAAATTTCATTTCAGCTATTGCAAGTGATGATCTAGACCTTCATGCATGAGGAAGCTCTCCGACTGAAAGCTTCCAATAGATGATATTTGCATAGACTGGAGTTTTTGGAGGCTAGGCTCTGTTTTCAAGCTGATTTTGAATTGAGTTGCAGCCCTGTCCTGGGTCTGCAGTGTTTCTCTTGGTCAAAGTGCTGGTGAAGTGACAGCAGTAATAAGAAACAGACAGGCAGGTGAGCAATACTGCAGATCTAAACCAGGCCAGTCAGATTTGCATGGCAGCGGGTGGTGTTGGCTCCTGTTACAAAGCTCTGAATGGAAACAGTGTCACACATTAATAATAAAACAGCAGCCTGCAGCCAAACACACAGTGAGGCTGCAGGCTGTGCTGCGTTTGAGGACCCGTCGCTTTCAGCACACCATGTGAGTGAGTTAACAGCAACACGTCGGGAGGGTTTTGGCTCCTCTCCTGCTTCTGAACAACTGAAGTGATCAACAATAAAAACACATGAGGGAGGAAAAAATAATACAGATTTGTGTAGGTGAGATTTCAGACCACATGGTGAGCAAAGAATTCAACTCAAACGAACAAATAAACGCAAAGCCACAACTGAACTGCACAACAATCAAACAGTGGAACAAAACTCTTAATTCATTCAGGGAATTTCATTTTCACTTCTAATTTACACAGCTACATTTACTAGCATTTTAGGACTTAGGTTTGACGGATACGGGCCCTTTAAGACAAACATTGATTCTTACATTTTTTTTAAACATTTTTTAAAACTGATAGCTGATATTTTGTGCCAATATTCAGTGTCTTGACAAATGAAAAATTACCATAAACAAATAAACAACAAAACTACTTACTAGGTAACTACTAAGTAAACCTCCTTTGAATGAAATGTTTGAACAAACAAAATTAACACAGAGGATATTGCAAATGCAAAATGAAAAGATGAGAGAGATAATGTCAAGTAATATTCTTTTTTTTTTTAAAGAGCTAGAGAAAAATCCTCTTTCATATCAGAGAGGGAAGACAGTCATGAACACTCAAATATTTGATATTGACAGAGAAGAAGAAAAAAGGTCCTGATAAATTAGCAAACCAATAAATCAGTGTAACACAGGTTAGCATGATCAGTGGAGAATTGCGTTTTGGTAAGGTAGTTAGCTAGAAATAACGCTGCCTTCAGGTGCTGCTGTAAATGTTGGAATTATGAGATGAACACATAATGCTGGGGGAACATGGGTTTTTACAACAGTGGTTTTCACTTCATATGCCGTTGTGGTGCAGTAAAACACAATTTTCCATCTCTACCAAACACAGCAGCTGATTTCACACATCACTTCCTCCTCCTGGTTAAAGCCAAGCTACTTAGTGAAATCAACCATGCTAATGTTTAGCTGGAATGGAAACCTGCACAGTCTTGAATCACGACAGCACATAATTAAAAACCGTTGTGATGTTAGGTGAGCGGAAAGACTGGGAGCTGTCTCAGCAATCGATAAAGGGATTTACACAGTAATTTATGGATAATCATTTTCATTTAAGATAAAAAACTGGAATGACTCTACTCCATCACCAACCTCACTGCAGTGTGCAGTTCACATTTCTTTCTGTTTAGTGATTCATAATACAATGATAAACCTGGTCTGCTGTTTTCTGGAAGTACACACAATTCTGTTATACTAAATAGATTAAAGCACCAATGTATTTATTCATCCACACAAAAACATTTGTTGCAGCCTATATTTCCAACTTGAGGACACAACACACAGGCAGAAAAGTAAAGTATCTCAGTCCTGTACTTCAGTCCATTTTTGACATACTGTCCCTTTACTTGTCCATCCAGTGAGCCTTTCTCCTTTTCCTGCTCTACATTTCAGAGGGAAATCTTGTCCTTTTTCCTGCACTACATTTATCTGACGGCTGGAGTTCCTAGTTCCTTTGCAGAAGAAGCTTTTCCATGCAAAACATCAAATGTGATGCATTGTTAGAGTGTAAACTAGCCAACAGTATATGGAGCAGTTAGAGCTACAACATTCAAATACTTCTTACAGGTTAATGCATCAATCACAATTCACTATGACTACTTTGACTTTTCACACTCAGCTACATTTTACTGACAATACTGAAAAATACTTTTTGTAAGGAACATGCAAGAATACAGGACTTTTACTTTGAAATACGTATTTTTAAATCATAGAACTGATTCTTTAAGTACAGGACTGGAGGACCTTTTCCAATACTGGTCATAGAAGGAGGAGAAACAGGATCTTTCGAGGAGACAGTGAAGGCGGCATTTAGCTATATAAACTGTGAGCTAGTTCGCTAACTTTCGACCAACAGGAGTAAACACTGTCTGAACATGACTAACTAAACGGGTATGCAGCAGCCGGCTAACGACAGTTTGAATACTCTTGTTCTGTTAACGTTAGCTTAAGTAACTAGGCAGACGTTACTCACACCAATACAAAGTTAGCAAACAAGCTAACAACTTTGGTTTTAAATGTTTTTGGCCGGTCAGTGTGAACGTTTCCGGGCCGGAAAGTGACCGGGGTCGTGGTAACTCACCCTGGGCTTGAAGCTCAGTCACACCGGCCCTGCTAATCCATCTCCGTAAGCTAATTTCAGTTTCCAGCTGAACGGGACGGTCCGCCTGCCGCTCTCTGACTCTGCTGCTGACTGGACAGGAGGCGAGGCCAGGCGCGCACACGACGCCACCGGGCGCGGCGTGCGCGTTCGCGTGTCAGCTGAACGGCTGCCGTCGCGCGCAAGGCCGTTGGAAGGACGAAAACAAAACTTAAACAGAATCAGTGAAGGGACGACAGCCTTGAAGTCTTGAATAGAATAGACGATAATAAAACAGAATAGAAAAGAGCCAGAGCTAGTTGGAAGTGGCTGGAAATTTGTGGATAAAATGTGAATAACCTAAATAAATAAAAAATAAATAAGCAAATAAAAAAAGATTAAAAAGTAAGAATTAAAAGCCCTGGAATTACTATCGAATCCATAGAATAGAATCTACTGACAAAAGCTAGTGTGTAAAAGTGTGTTTTGAGATGTGATTTATTACATGACACTGACTTATCAAACCTGAACTCCTCAGTTGAAGAGACAGAATGGAGGCAATACAGAAAAAAACAGAAGAAACAGAAACAGAAATCAGAGTCCAGTGCCAAACCCTAACAAGCAGCAACAAACTCCGTCTTTCAGGCAGGAAGTTCATGTCTGTCTTTTTTCCCCACACAGGACCTGAATGCAGCATGAGTTACCTGGAGAAGGTGTGGCCTACCCACGGGGGCGTGGTTTAAACAGGAAGGTGAGGTTGTGGGAGGAGTGTAAGGTGACAACTGACACCAGAGAGCCTCACCCTGCACACACACTCACACATTTCAGTTCACAGAACAAACTCGATCCAAACGTCCTGCCGCGCTCTTCTGACCAGGTAAGGAAAGATAAACCATGTTAACATTCTGTACTGGGGCTGGACTGGTGCTGGGGCTGTATGTATGTATGTGTGTGTGTGTGTGTGTGTGTGTTTGAAGTGGTTGTGTTAGGTGTGTGTATATGTGTGTACTATGGTGGCCTGAGGGAGTTAACCTGTGTGTGAAAGTCTGTGTTTCTGCGTGGAAGTATGTG
>OMLF01050290.1:0-44424 GCA_900302615.1 Holocentrus rufus
CTTTAAGATTAGTAACACTGGGTTTTATGAGAACATGGAGTTGTGAGGTCACATGAGAACAATTATATGAATACACAATGAATATACAATGAACATGAATTTGGCTTTTGGTTTTAAATTACAAGACGGACAAGTGATGGCGATCAGTTAAACAGTGCAATAAAGTTAGTTGTACTGCATAACCTCTGCCATTCAGTTATGGCTTTCAATGATGTCATCAAAATGTTGAAAGCTATCAGATGTGCTGAGCAGGAACAGCTCACTCAAACTTGGGAAATGTGTCTTGACCTTCATGAAGCTTAAAAAAATGCATATTATCAATCAATTTAGGAGACAGTGAATTAAAAAAAATGTAAATAATAGTATGCATTTGTTTCCAAAATGTTCCACAATGCTGCTAGGAAATATTCATGTAAAGCACTTTTACATTTAAACTTTGCCAGTAATAAAAAATACACTCAAAGCGCAAAGCAGATTCCTTAATTCACCAGCCCCCCTTGTGTTTAGCTTCAAAATATGAGCTCAATATGTGTGTGT
The DNA here is from genome assembly GCA_900302615.1 of Holocentrus rufus. NCBI lineage: Eukaryota > Metazoa > Chordata > Actinopteri > Holocentriformes > Holocentridae > Holocentrus > Holocentrus rufus. The sequence goes on from OMLF01050290.1 coordinate 538, forward strand.
GTGTGTGTGTGTGTACGCGCGTTGTGCATGTGGGATTTCTTAAGCGTGCATGAGGCTTGCATGCGAGCCTCTGTGACTGCGTGTGTGTGCGTAAAGACACTAAACTCTTTTCCTCTTTCTTGCTTGTTTACTTCCACTGCTGTCTGCAGCAGAGGTGAGAAGTGTTAATGAGGGCGCGCCAGCCCTTGCCACCCGATAACAAATACCAGTCCACCGAACCCATCAATACTGTGATAGTGGGTGCGCACAGATTTGCTGGTAATTATGCCCTCTGGATGTTCCTGGATCCCACCTCCCTCCCCACGCCGCGCTGCCCGTGCCCCGGTTCCCCCGATAGGAGCAGCAAAGCCGCTGAGAGCCAGAGTACGGGGGTTGGACCAATTAGAGGAAGAAATACACAACGCAAGAGACTGCTCTTAGATCAGCCAAGCAAGGTAGTGCCAGGCGTTGTTTTTCAGCCCTCATACTGAAGCTCGCCGGTGTGTCAGCTTGAAGAGAAAAGACCGCTGGCTCCTGTGCTGCTGTTTGTTGTTCTGTTGAACCTGGGTAACAAGGAGCCATAATGACAGAGGCTTTTTGTTTTGTTCCACTGACATCAGCTCAGCACTGCAAATCTCTCTCAAGAAGTTTCATGAAGACTGCAAACGGATGACTTGCCAAGGTGGCCATTAATGTTACTGACGAATAACTGAGAAAAAGTTGCTTTTTTTAAAAGGGCAAACTCACACCTCATGGCTTGCATCTCCAGAATGTTCGTGCTTGCGTCAGGCAAATTTAGTGAAATGACCTCCACCAACCCATTAGTGTAGGTGCTCTTGCGGGACATTTTCTCTTGGACAGCGAGGTGAGAAAAGACCATGATGGCCGTGTGAAAGGAGGTGCCTCCTCCTTCCCATAGGACTCAAGCAGGTGGCAAAGTGGCAGTGCCGTTGCCATGGCAACCTTCCTTACTCCAACCATTCCTGGCAGGGTTTGACAGATGTGTTAAGTCTTGTGGGCAATTGGAATCAAGAGGATTGACCCTCCTTTGCCATGTTTGCTGTTGGGAAGTTCTCATTTTGACAGGTCAAAAAAAAACAAAACCAAACAAGGAAAGAGGGAAGCAGAGAAAGAGGGAAAGAAAGTGAACGAGAGCAAGCAAAAGAGGGGGAAAAAAAAACGTGATCAGTAACCTCCTTTCCACTCTTCCCACTGTGTAATCAACGTGACATTGCAGGTGGAAAGCTCTGGGAACTTTCTTTGCCAACAAGCCCTAGGGCAAGCTGCAGGGATAGCTGGCTGACAGAGAAACCCCAGCTCAGGGACTTGTGATGTTCTCTCTCAGTCCATATCAGTCCCACACAGTCCGCAGCATGAACCCAGCTCCTCCACCATCCCTCGGATTACTTCCAATAAGCAGCATTTCAGTCAATGGTGACAGAGCCTGTACAAGAATATCACTGCGATTTTGGAAGAGCCTCACAAATAAAATTTGGGTCTTTTTCTTACATGAAGTAAGTGCTTTTATGGCAATTTATGTGTCGATGTGGTTGGCAGATTTACATTTTGGTAAGATGGGACATTCCACTTGTGCATTTTTGTGCGTGGAAGGATGTGCTTGTATAAAACTCAAACCTGGGCAACTTACATGTAATTCAGTTTTATCAGAAATGGAAATGGAAATGTAATACATATAAATTGCAATGTTATCCTACATTTGAATTTAAATTTGGTACTCATATGCAAATTTTGGTTCCAAGTGAAAATTCAACTTCAGTAAGTCATTTGCATTGGACATTTCATATAACAGTGATTTGACTTCATTTAAACACAGATTTACACATTTTATGATTAGCTTATCTTAATTAATTTTGCTATGAATTTATTCAAATACATTTTATGTATTTTGCAAATTGGAAAATGAAAATGTATTTCCCGAACTTTCCTGAATAGATCTTTGATGTGATTATGTAATAATGGTGGCAAAATTAAAACTGAAATGTCATTTACTTCATGTGATCTAATAACGCACTTGAAATTCATCAGTATCAAACACATCCTATGCTGTAAAGGCAGCAGAATTCAAATGGTTATACAAATGTAAAATGTGAAACAGCGTCTCCCGTATTTGCCATTTCATACATTAGTCGATACCAGGGAACCAGTTGATACACTGGTTCCATTGCCAAATGGATTTGAAAATGAATCGAGAGATGACCTCAGTAATATTTTCACAGGCCTCCATGAGTCACTCATCCTGTCAAGGTGGGGTGACATCATACTAAACGGAAAAGGCTATTTGAAGAATGGCGGTAGAAGAGCCCAAACAAGCAATTACTGCATCGGCAGATGAGGTGGAACACAAAAGTATATTGATTAGATCAGATACTCACGATGCCTCACATAACAGTAGAAACTTAAATAGAATGTAAAACATAATGTGCATTGCCCGTTTTTGCCACTGTCTTTCTATTTCCGGTTGCTGGACTTCACAGCAAAGATACTAGCTAGAATGGATAAGTCCCAAACCAAATAAACAATACATACGAACAAAACTAAGTACCTAGCTCACTTTCCTTGTAATAAAATTAACTGTAGAGAGAAGAAATTAGTGGATTATGTTTTCACTGATTGGACTTGAGTGGACTTTAACAGCTCACAGATCAATTGCTAGACATTATTCTGGAAGTAGAAAGACAAAAGCAGCAAGATGGTAGGGTACATGCTGCCGAAAACATACCGCAGATAAGGCCTCGTCCCAGGAGTGTGCACAAGATACCCCTGGCATCAACTGGAATCTCTATGGCTGGTCTCTCCACTCTCCCCTGGGGCGAGGTGCAGATTATCTTTTAATTCCCTCACCTGATAAAGCAGAAGAGAGAATCACTGATGTTCCCAAAAGGTTCTTTGGAAGTTAATGACTGGTTCTTTATTTCTTCCTGCAAAACATTAGATGAAGTTAGATTGAGTGCTGAGTCACTGAATCAACAGACACAAACAGATAACCATGCACATCTACTGCTTTTAAGTGAACTAGGCATGGCTGAGATATTGTTTTGCATGCTTGACAAAAACATATTGTTAATATTTTGGCCATATAACTTGATAACAAATTTAGTGCCATGTTTTGTACCTACAAGGAAGCTTGTAAGGTTATAAACATCATCAACCTATATTAGCTAGATTTGTGAAGAAGGCGCCAGCTAGCAAATTTGCTAATGTTAGCTAACGACCTGCAAGAGCAGAAGGATTTCCTCAAGTTAAAAAATGATAGTGATGCCAATATGCTGCATTGATATAACATTATCAGCAATACCAGACTTTTGTTCAATGTTATACTGCAATGTGTCCCTGATCATTCCCGGAGGTGGATGGTCGGGGACACATTGCTATCCTATCATCCTGGGATGCATGTTAACTCCAGGTATAAAGGCAGTGTATGTGTGCCTCAAAAAAGGAAAATCAGCATTCTTTTCCATCCTCCTGAAAATGCGAGTTTTTGCAAATATGTGTTTTAGTTCCAAGAGCACATGACACTGTGGGAAAGTCTTAGCTACTGTCTGTTCCTGTAGTGAAGGGAAAACAGCAGTGTAAGGACACGTTCCCCATATACTTCTGTCACTCTCTGCCATGCAAGAAAAACTAGGTTAAGCTACATATAATTTCCAATACATAACTGGAGCATCAGCTGGAAGCCAGACTGTTTTGCAGATACAACATGCTGTGTAGCTTGATTAGTTGCATGGCACTAACACTGCCAGGTTAAGGGTTCAAACCCACTGGGGCTGCCCATACTAAAAATTAATGTGCTCATGATATTTTAAGGCGCTTTGGATAAAAGCACCCACCAAATGGCATATGTTCTGGTACAACTGCAAATAACACAAGCAGTTCCTTGGAGGGAGTGTAGAGGGAGTGTAGAGCATTGACAACAATTATTTTTTGGACTGCATAATAAAGAATGTAATTGCTAGCAAATAGGATTTTCCATAAAAATGATAAATTTATCTTGATGTCCTTGCAGCTAAGATTTGCGAAAAAATGGATGGTTCTGCTGCTACTGGTGCATGGTCTTACAAATATGATGCTTGAGGTATGTTTTGACAATAATTCGCCCTGCACTCAACTGTAAAAAACAAGTGTTGATCTATGGGAGAAGCCACTTTTTTCCTTTACTTTTTCAGTGAAGGACTGCTGCACCATCCTTCCACCATAAGGATTTTTTTTTAAATCTTTGTATCCATTTGAAATATACTAAGAGTTTTATTAAAAAAACATATCATCCTATTTCTATAACACTGGGCAGTGGTGGTTCGTGCATTACAATACAGATTATGTGCAGGATAGATGCATGATCTGGCTCTAAATTAGCTACAAGTGAAGGATCACATTAGTTTCTAGTCTGATTAGTGTTACGTCCCAAAGATAAGTCCAGGGCATGAGGAGTAACACAGTATAACCCAGGGTTAAAGAAGTGGGGAAACAGCTTTATCAATAAGGAACATGTGCTTAATTATGAAACTGAAAGCCCACAATCAAAGGCGAAAAATAAACTAGACAGACAGTTTGCACAACAGCTAATCAGGCAATTCAACCTGCACACTCCCGTCACCAAGGGAGTCAAACTACCAAACCCAGTACGCCCACCATCAACCTGGGCTGTTCAGTGCCAAACAACACACAGTAAAACGTACAAAACAACTCCACTGCCGGTGACAGCAGCTCCAGCACACAGAACCACCGAATGGCCCACTGGCACAGTCTGCATCCTCCTGCAGGTCTTTATATCTCAGCTAATTGCTGAGTAGTTGCAGGTGTGCCTGACTATTCAGTTCAGTCTGCTAGGAGTGGGGCGGTACCTGGAGACACAGGAGAGCAGAGAGACACACACACACACACACACACACACACACAGCACGCACTGCTGGCCGTAACAATTAGCATTAGCTGGCACTGCCTGAAAATGTGACTGCCAGTGTGCAACACAGTTGAGCAGAGGCCAAGAAACGTGAGTGTAGACATGTTAAATACATTTGCTTTGACAGTCTGAATTCCTGTACTTTTCACTCAAGGAATTCTGTTTCCCTAACGGCACCAATAAAACATGGCACACAGAAAACATACCAGCCAGGTTCACCTTCTCAGCACTACAGCAACACCTACTTAATATTACATTCAGTACATTATATTTTTTCCATGCATACTGTATGAATCTTGATCTGACTGCAGCCCCACTGCAGTGAAGATTCAAGATTGCAAACAGACAGATGAGGTCTGCGCTACAGCTGTCAACATCCCGCTCTCTCAGGTTTTTGCTACTGCCTCAGATCTTGACTTGCAGGGTGTCACATGCCAGGCAGATGTCCATCTGTTGCAGTTTGTCAGCTAAGTCTTTTCCCCATTGGATGTGACATGGCGCGTCACATTCACTGACTTTAACAACACATCCTGCTTTTGCCAAAGGTCACAACTGATACATGTGCCGAAACCCCTGCCAGTGTCTGTATCCGTGTCGACATATCCTCATTGATGTCTCTGCACCACAGACAAAGCTGCAACACACAGCAAATCTCCCCCTCCCATGTCTTATCTCTGGGGACTGCTGCTGTGGTTGTTGATATATATCATACTGCATAGGTGCCTGATTATGGTGTACAGGAACAAGTGGGATGGGAGCTCTCAGAGTCCTCCTACAAATAAATTCTGTTTTTAAAACAGTTTTACCATTCTTGTAAGGAATTCTTTGCCATTTCCCCATTAAAACAATGTTTTTGTTTTTAGGTCATCAGATGAAAAGCTGATTTTATAGAAACAACAAGGAGAGAAGGGAAGGGTAAAGAGAGAGATTAACCGATGAACAGAGAAGATGAGAATTCTGCGGTTTGTATTTTCCAGTGAATGGCATCAAAAGACTTTAAATGATACAATGGGTAAGCACAGACAGAAACTAAATAGGTGCCATTATTCTCCGGTATACTGTGTGATTTTGGTTTTGTCCTCTCCTAATCATTTTGTCTCACAAAATGTATTAAGAAAGCAGCTGAAACACCATTTTGAACCTGATGAGTCTATTTTTACTCTGTAACTCAAATTATTAGCACACTAACCTACAAACACAGGTTATTTCAGATAAAGAGGTTAGATGGATAGCAGCAACAGATGCCACCAGATTAGGCAATGTCTTGTGTCTCTTCACCCCATCACACAAAGATGCAAGTGGGCAACAGAAAAAGCAATGCCTCAGGTTCCTAACCGTGCTTTACATAGGATTTAGCGCCAACAGCATGCAACACAGGCAGGACAAACATTTATTCAACAGACCCATGCTTTTAGACTTTATCTAATAGGGGAAGCTTAATTCATTCAAGGTTATGATTAAATACATGGGAATCCTAACTTTCTCAGGTGTCCTTTCCTGTCTGATGATGGACTTCACATCACTTAAAATAAAGCAAAACAAAGCAAAAAAAAAAAAAAAAACAGGAACTGCGCTGCGGACTATTATGATTGGGCCAAAATTTGGCAGGCAGTTTGCTGAGCAGTGCAGCCGCTTGGATAAAACAAAACAACACTTGGATGAAGGAAATATACGTAATACTCACACATTCAAGAATGCCTGTTTGAAGGATCAGATTTAAAGGAGCAATCAGTAATATTGGCTATTTAGTAACATCTAGTGGCAATCAGTAGAACTACAACATCAGTCAACTGTATGTCCTCCACCACAAGTCTCAGATTCAGCTCCCAGCTCTGCTGCAACCTCTGTCACTCTCCCGTCTCTGTCAGCTGCAGCAGCCTGCAGAACATGTGAAATTATGTTTCACAACAGTAGCCAGATTAGCCAGCTAGCTGGGTGGAATTACTGTCAGCATCATGTCAACTGCCAACCAAAGAGGTAAAAATTCCTCATCAGTTGTTATTTCACTAGCTACCTAATATCTTTAGACATGGCTGTACTTTCCAAACGCGTCCACATAATATCACAAAACCTGGTGTGGTGGTTATGGGTAAAGGTGGCACTGACCACCTTTCATCACTGCTTGACCGCAAGGGATGTGTCCAATGACAACAACATTGGTGAAAAAGGGCTAGCCTGACTTAGAACACCAGGTTCTTGTTATATTAAGGAAACATAGGATTGTGTATGTTGGTAATGTCTAATGTTATGCATGTGGCTAATTTTGTTCATGCCATGCTAATGCTAATACCAACTTTGTTGATGTTTTGTAATATTAATTTAAAAGTGTGAATAAGAGAATATCTTTGAAAGACCATAAAAATAATCTCATGTGCTATATGATGATGCTTTTTTTAAATAAACAGTGTTATGGAAGTTATTATGCTTTCTATGTTTAAAAAATATAGACTTTAGAGAACATATGTTTCAGTTTGATAAAACTAGAGGGAGAAGTACATTGATGAAACATAGGGCCCTGGGAACATAGGGTGGACGCCCACATAGATTATGTTGTTGTTTTCTGGAACATTTGTATGCTGCTATGCAACTTACTAATGAGTGTGCCAGAGAAATAAGTGGATATACGCGCTGGGCATATGCCTAAATTCATTAGACGTCAGTATACAGAAACTTCTTGGCAGAATTAGTGAGTATGATGTATATGTGCTCGCTGCCTTGACTACACCACTGGCCATTAGGCATTACCAATGGTTTCCTCGACGTCTGACTCGCATCAAGTAGAGCACGCTTTCAGGCACTCATGAACGTGCTGTTGTCATGGCTGCGACAGCACGACTACGTTTGTTCATGCGGACCAGGTGGTGCCAGGGAAAGATTTTTGGTTTATGCACTGGGAGCAGCTTTTGTTGGGAGTTAATGGGCTGCCATTTTTTTTACTCTCCACTCAGAGTTGAATATATTCAGGGATTAAAGAAAAACACCTCTTACTACACCACCTACACTAGAGCTGTGTAGTGCACATTCGTCACTCATTCATGCTATAGCATGTATTACAAAGGTTAAACCAGAGACACCGTTTGGTGAAGTTGTCTGTTATCACTATTACAAATTTATGATGATTTCAGGCATGTTTTTTCAGATTTCTGGTGAGCTGGCATTGTATCATTGTCATTGGCGGTCCAGCTACCAAATACTGGAACCCTGTTGTTGTCCCCCCCATGATCAAAGATTGGGAAGGGACTATGGATTAAGCTCTGTCTGTGTGCCTGTCCATCACGCACAATTTCTGAGCTTCTGCTGTCCCATTGTTGGATGAAACTTGAGGGAATTATGGATTTTGACAGTGCAATCCAGCATTTTGAATATAAGGCTGATAAGCCCACCACAGCCACCACTGGCGCCACCATCAGACTAACAGGGCCCTAAACATCATGCTTAATATCTCAGACACTGCTGGGTCAAATCTAATGAACATTTGGGGAATGATTTGTTTTTACATTGATATCCAGCATCCACAAAATGAAACTGATTGACCCATTACAACACCATCAACAGGACAAAAAGTCTCCAAGCTTCAAGCACAGATGTCTCAGACACCACACACACACACACGTGTGTGTGTGTGTGTGTGTGCGTGTGTGGTGTGGGACCAAAACTGGGACCAAAACTGCTCATCCAGTGAATGTACAGTCAATATCAATGCCTATGTGACTAATAAAAATAAAGCCTTTGTTTCGCCTTGCTCGCAACAATCCCATGATCCTCCTCTTATTTCACTCACTGTGAAGTGTAAGATAACTCTTATTATACAGTACAAACATGGACACACTAAACATGCATACTGTACCGCAATAGCTACTTAATGCAGTGTGACAAGTTGGAATGCTGTCAAATTTTTTTCTCGTTTTGGTGCCTGCAACACTATGGCTTGTAATAAACAGGCAAATTTAGGCAAGTATGCTTGTAATGGCATGATTTCGGCTCATAACACTATAGTGTAATGGTCTTGGAAGTGGCCCACCAGATTTTCTGCAGGCCCAGCCCACACTATAATCTATGGCTTCACTACTGCTCAGGAAGAATTATAGGAGTGAGTTGCCATTTTATTTAGGTTGCTCAGTTTTCTCCTGTTTTTCTTAGTTAGGGAGCTCAGTTTTTTTTTGTTGACAGTTTAGAGACTTTTGGCTTCAGTTAGCTGGGTTTTGTTTGTTGTTTTGGCCTTGGTTCACCCTGAAAAAAACCATAGAACAGAATGATGAAACACAAACACAAGGAAGCAAAACAGAGTACAATACACACAATATCAAGTTTTAGCAGGACATAGCAAGCGTGCCTATCGTGAACAGCCAGGCCTACCTGGCACCACCAGCGTTAGACTCTCAGTGCATGCAAGGAAAATGGATAGCATATGTTGGAACAATGGAGAGTTTAACTTGCACTGTGTGCAAGTCTCTTCAAGGTGCATCGGCCCTCAAAAATCATGTAGATAAAGTCAAACGATGCAGAGGCCCATACTTCAATACTTAATGCAAAAGCTTCAACATAATCATTTATTCAAAGTGGACATGATTTTACTCATACCATCCTCAAAGCCATTGTAGATAAATCAATGTAGGTGTTGGTGTAAGTGTTCTCCTCACACATATGATGTCACATAGATGATACAATCATCCAAATGCGTGCACCTATATACAAATGAACAAAAGGGCATCGCACAAACTCTCCTGCATTCCAGTACACAAGCATGCAAAGATTATCCATATTAAATTATCCATTATCCATATTAAATTATCCATTACATTTCGCAAATGTCATATTATTGCAATAAAATGCTATGTACAACAATACCCTACTTGTTGACTCTCTATACAATTTAATCATCCATCTGGCAACAAAACACAATAAATTCTATTCTTCTTTTCATAAGGACAATAATTAAAGGGTAACAATTTAATGATTTTGAAACAGATTGCTGCTAAATTGGTCTATTTCACATATGTTTACAAGTGCATTAGGATCAATAGTCGTCCAAGGAGGACTGTTTCCATGCCCATGTATTTGAACGTGGTGATGTGCCACAGTAGAAAGTTTGGCTACAGGTGACCTTAGACCCTTTCTGCTATTGGAACAACCCGTTTAAGTGGAAAATACCATTGGGAGAGAGAAAAATTATTTCAAAATACACAGGATGCCAAGATGTGGTACTCTCACTCAATTACTTTAAACTGGAAGTAAAAGAAGAGGAAACTAAGTGATACAGAGTTACTTTGAGCTGCAGTTGCAGAATGAAGAGGAGAATATTTACATCTCAATTTTGTAATTGAGTGCAAGAGCCCTCCACCCATAATTACAATATTCCCAACAGCGCTTTAAGGCAACATCTACTTGCTACTGTAGTGACAGTTGGCATGGTGCAAAACAAGTGCAGAAAATCTAGGAGATAATGAGGTAAATATTGGATTTTTAGACCCACAGTGCAATCATTTGGCTTCAGAAATCTAGACGTATGCTGTTTGGAGTAATATTATGCTCGTTTTTGGAGCTCTGAAGAAATAGTCTCCATTCATTACAGTTGTTTTGGAGAAGCTAACTCACTGCACATAATGCACATTATTTTGACACTGTTTCAACTGACATAAAGTAGATAATGACCAAGTTCTCATTTTTTTTGGGTGAACTGTTCGTTTAATGTAATGCATACTAAATCTACTGGATTTTGGTGTCTATGTTCTCTTCATTTAATTGCAGAATGGTGCACTGTGTTAGTCTCCTGACCAATAAGTCTGTTTTGCATAGACACTTTCCGGATTTAAGACTTTTTGTCATTCTGAAATTTTATCTTTTGAAACAAAGATTGACAGCTGGGTATATGTGCTGCCTTAACATGAGGTCTGCAGGTATTTTTTGGCTTTGTTTGCCTTTATAATGCTTGGAGACTATACCATCAGTTCATAGATTATGATTTATAAAAGTAGAAAAAATCTCTTAACTCTTCAAAAGTCACACACTCCAGAACCTATACACTCAAAATTACAATACTCAAATAAATTTGCATAAATATGTATGTTAAAGGTATACAGATTATTATTTCCACCTGTAGGCACTCAATACAGGCCATGAATTATTTAGCCTACCGCATGTAAAATGAGAAACAGGTCCATGAATAATCATTCTTCCTGTTTTCTCAGACAGAAGCAAGTAATTACATCTTATATAAACCTGCACATGCTATATATGGTATTGTTGATGTTACCACCTTTGTAAGAGTGATAAATTGCACATTAGGAAAAATGAGGTCTTCAATTTAAGATTACATCCAACTGCTTTAGTCTGCATATCGAAGTAAATTAAATTAGACCACCATGTCTCCAAAGAGACTCACATCATTGATTTATTGGTGGCTTGTTTGGTTGACAGATTGATTTCTACTTTAATAATCTCTAATAATAATCTGAATGTAGTATCACCGAAAGCACACCACTGACACAAGGGTGGTCTTTGAAAACTACACAAAAAAGTATATTCTGTTGGCACATTTTGAAAATGTGCAAACACACACATTGTTTATCCTTTCATCTTTTTTTTTTTTTTTTTTTTTTTTTTTTTTTTTTTTTTTACATATAACTCTAAGCTATTTATGGGCGCGGGAGGTGGGGTGTAGCTGGATAGAGGAGCACAGTAAAAATACAAATTGTTTTATTTTTAATTAATATGAAGAAAAAAGATTACATTAATACAACAATTTAGCTTTGGATGGGATATTTGATTTAACACAATAGGCCTACTGGAATTGTTTGAGACTATTTTTCTTTTTCTCATGGAATCATGGGAGTTGGGGTGCACGCAGTCATACGTCATTTCCAGCAGAGATGTGTTTCCATTGAGAAAATTCAAAAATATTAAAGGCATGGGAGGAGGAAGGTGCTGCTTGTACTGGCCAAACAGATGGCAACAAACAAGCTTCAGTTTGCAGCAGCAGTAGGCTCAAGGTTAGCACGGCCGAAAATAGCCTCACACAGCTAGCTAACACAGAGGAGCGCGAGCCGAAGCAGCTACCCAGCGTTCCACCTGTGACCCCAACTTCCACTACTACACGGCCAACTAAGGTCGTTAGTGGCCGTGAGACAGTATACATTTTCCTGGGAGGGAACTGAGGGATGAGGACCAAGGTGACCGCCTGAGCAACAAAAAACAACCTTCCTGCGCGAACCAGCAAAACCTCGGCCCGCTTTAGGGATACAAGACAGACCAAGGCCATGGCCACTGCTGTAGGAGAGAACCAGAGGTGGGGTGAGTTCTGTCAGGCTCTGGACCTGGTGACATCCGAGCCTTATTCCTGATTTGACCAAGAAGTACTGAAAGTCGCTGCTCTGATTGAGATGCAACTGATTGACACTTTGGGTTGAATGTGATTGCTGCACGCCTCCCCGAGCAGCTCGTCGCGTCTCCGTATGCAGCTTACACAGCTGGGTGACCTCTCTGGAAAAAAGGGTCTCAATCACCGCAGGATCTTGCTGGATTCTTTAAAGTACTTTATCCTCCAACAAGGAATCTACTCTCAGAAGTTGAACTTTGTCCAAACACACACACACGCTCTTGACCGAGTGGATATTTGGCCACTCATGTCCAGATTCCTCAGCAATATGAACTAAAGACCACGTTTGGAATCTTCAAATGCAGGTAAGACATTTACCTATCATTTGGTTTTTGGTCATAGTATTTCACAAGCGGGGGGCTGTGAACTCTGACTGTATTGTGCTGTTGTAAGACTGCTGTTGCATGTTTAGGATTGGCCTATTTCCTGTTTTGAGCGTACACTTTCGGCGGTTGTGATGTGGGATTGTCGAGAAATGTGTTGGATGGCTGGGAAAACTGGCTACCCAATGGTGATTCCTTATTTAGGCTATCTTTGTGGAAAGAAGTGGTACCCATCCCAAGGTCCCAAGGACGTGCGGTTTGTGTGTGTGCGTCTGGTAGGCATGAAGCTATTCATTCATTCAGTGTCTGCTGTTTTAAATATGGCATCAGTGGGATTAGTAGCTCCTGTGTATGTGGAAAGAAAAGCCAAGTGAGTAAATTAGAAAAACAGTAAATGTTCTCATTGTAAGGTGCTGATCTTTACTTTTTTTATTCACTACATATTCAGTGAAACTTTGCAAGTGCGTCTGTTGTTAGAGTGCCGACTTCATCTCTAATATGCTGAACGTGTTATAAATAACACTGCCTTATGGGATAGCGTTATTTCTCAAAGGGTTTTCATCTGAGTGATGGTACTGGTTGAATGGACCATAGCAAAGTGCTTTAGCTGTAGTTTGCTCTGATCATACTGTAGGCCCAATGTGATCCAAGTCTGTCACTCTTTCTCTCTCATTCTCTAGCTATCTCCCTCTCATTTCTTTTGGTTTTTTTTTCTGAGGCCAATATAACAAATGGGCTGGACAGCACCCCCTACTCAAAACACCTTCCCGCACTCTTGGCTACACCTTCTGTGCTCCAGTCTTACCAGACGGCTCTCACCTCATGTTTACACTGTTGTCTCCTGTTGTCCTCCTGCAACTTATTAATCATTTAGACCGTAAAATATGGGTAAATGTGGCCTAAATTTAAAAATACTGGAATTATCCTTTAAAGGGCAATGTATAGCCCAGTATCAGGAACAAAGAGGAAGACAAGAGAGGTAGCCTAAGTTCGACAGGTTTCAATTTACCTTATATCAGTAAGCACAAACTGTCCTCTGTCTGTTTCCCTTTGGTAGAATGAAATGACCACTGAAAACTTTATGAGAGACCCTGCAAAAAGGTGTGTCAAAATTTCGTTAGTAATCAGGCCCTCGAGAAGCATGTGCTCCCAAAATACAGCATCTTAAAGTGCTACTGTCTAACTTTACAACTGTCAGATTTGACTCTATTTCCCAGGAGCCCCTTTGGCTTGTGGTCTGTTGCTGTAGAGTGATATAGCAAAGTTGGTGCGCAAATATGAGGAGTGGGAAAAACAAAACAGCGGAGACAACCAAGGAAAAAAGTAGATAGATATGTGAGGAACTGCGTATTCCACAAGTGAGTCACTTGTTGCGCCAAACCTCCTTACTGACAGCTTATAAAATCAAAAACCCTGGGTCTACTGAAATGGGCACGAATATGTTTTAGTGGTTATGTGCTCCTATTTTTATAGGTGAAAGGTTTATTATCATAAGAAATTACACAGATTTGTTTTAATGGCATATTTTAACACAAGAAACCTGTACAATTAGTTGAAGTACCACTGTGTAGCACTTAAATTATCATTTTAAGCACTGGATGTAGAAAGGGACTGCGTGTCTATGATTTACCCCTTCTTATCCTTCTCACTCTTGCCAGCTAGTTTGCATTACATCTTTTTTCGCCCTGGCTAAAGGCACATTAAAAGATCGCACACTGCACAGCCAGGCTGAGAGATGCTGTGCAGCATAAGGGTTGAGTGTGACTGCTGTGAATACTGCTGTGCCAGTGTTTGCCAATGATGTATCATGTGTAGACCAAAGCAGTGGCTAGGGGGTAGATTACTTTCCTAAACAAGGCAACCGTCTTAAAGGGTGAGTTACTGTCCTGGCTATTGGTCTCTTCCAGGGTCCCTTGACAGCGGTAGCATCTTAATACTGGCGACTGACCAAGGCAACACATTTCCTGCCAGGTGGCAACCGCTTGGCCAGTCTGTCCGACTGCGGCAGAGGAGCTCGACACAGAATACTGACAGACAAGGCATCACAGGAGAGGAATCTCAAGCGTACGGGAAAGAAAGCCATTTTTCAGGCTTTATGAGATCCATCGCAACGTGCTTATTCAGATTCACATATGTTGACTAAACTGGAACCGGTATAACAGATCAGATTTGTTTTTAATGTGGATATTCACCCAACCTGCTGACAAATGATAACTCTCAATAAAATTCATACCTCTCATACCGGTTACAAACACAGAGCCCAGAAAGTGCAGCTGTTCCCTATGAAGGCTGCTATGAGGAGGCTGCAGCTATCTCCAGTGCACCATGAACACCCATGCCTGACAGTTAATCCATTCTCTGGTGGAAGAACTAGCCACCTGATGGGAATTCAACAATCTTTAGATTTTCTAAGAAACATACATTGTGTAAATAAGACAGCTTCAAAGTCACTGTGAGGTTTATTTCACTTTGATGGAGCTAGGTTAATGACTCCTGTAGACTCCTGTTATGCTAAGCTAACACAAAATGCTACTCATCGGAATCAAAGCAGTGGATGTACAAATACAAATTAAAATAAATGTCTGGTCGTTCTGCTTGGCTGTAATTTTGGAATATTACTGTCCATATTGGCTGTCAAAAAAAAGTCTAGCTTAAACCCTGATGGGGGGTTTTACGCTAGACTTCACCCCCTCTCCCCTAGAGGGAGAGGGGGTGAAGTGGAGGGCAGAGGAGAAGCTTAGTGTTGGGCCAACACAGAAATATAAAAAGCTCAAACCAGGCAGTAACGACAGCCTGACTGTAAACTGTATGGTGGAAAGAGACCTACAAATGACGACTCTCACATTATGAGTGGTCATTTTACTGTAAAAATACATATAATTTTGCTTAATATATGATAGTTTAAACCTTTTGAGAATGGACTCTGATTTCCTTAATGTCGCCATGTTGCTTAAAGTGCACATGACACATAGGCAAACTCAGGCTGACCACATACCATTTGGGGAATATGACTGTGGGCCCTATTTTAATTCTGCAATCGCAATGACCAGCACTAAATGTTAGATCCCAGCACACAGTCAATGAGGATGTATCCAAAAACACTTGCTATTTTTATTCATTTGAGCGCAGCTTTGCCCACGCATACTATTAGCATAAAGGGGCTGGGTGTAGTGGAATACATTAGCGGGGTTTGGAGAGGAATTATCACCTTCACAGCCAATCATCACTCGGCTCATACTTTTTAAACAGCTGAATAAGCACCACGGTGCACAACAAAATGGAGAGGCAACGCTATAGGAGAACTTCACAGGACTGACTTAAATTTGACAAAAATCACAACATCTCGCCTTGTGTTTCCACATTTAAATATAACGCCCGTTTCAACGTGCTATGCCTCCCACCCTTGCGCAAAGCCCAAGCATCAAAATACCACATGAACAAGCAAAGTGTGTTTCCAGGTCAGCAAAACACCAATTTGTGATAATGCTGCATACAACACTCTTTGCACACCCACAAAAATAGGGCCTTATGTATCAAGTGAATCTGCAAAGGTCTTAAGGTCTTAATTTCAGATGTCATTTTGTGCTTATTTTTGTGCTTATGTCCTGACTCCAGTATGATAGGCACACTATTATTAATAACTCACCACTCAATTGAGTATAGTTACAGAACATAATCCTTCAATGGTGATATATGCCTATGTGATGAAAAGTCCAGTAGTTTTAACTAGTCTAGTTTGCTTTGATTTTGAAGAACCACCAGAACATATTGTTGCTTTTAAAGAAGTAACAATAGGCTAAATCAAACAAAGATATTTTTATCTTTAAAAAGTCAACAAATTAATGAGGCAACTCAGAAGAGCGCAGTCCTCCGCCAACATTGCAGCTGCAATTTACAGCCCTGTTTGAGCTAAGCCACGCCCTCTTTTTGCCAAGGTGTTGTCATAGGACACGCCCCTTTCAGACAGTCTGGGGGAAAGGTGGTCTGTGCCGTGTGCACCTTGATGCATGACCAACTACCTCACTGGATTTTGTGATGTTATGTGCATGTGTTTGGGAACTACAGCCCGTTTGTACTAAGCCCCGCCCTTTGCCACGCCCCCGCAAGCCTGATTGGCACATAAAGCTAGTTAATTATTTGTCGGCCCATGATCAACCATCCCACCAAGCTTCGTGCAAACCCGTCCAGCACAATTTAAATTTTATCCTACTGACAGCTGGACAGATGGATCGAGGCGATCACATAAAACTCAGTTGGAGGTTTCACCTTTTTAGCAGAAAATATTTCAGAAGATCGCAATGTTCAATTTTGGGTCATGGGTTAAGAACGTATTGCAGATCGTTAAAAACAATACCTGGATTACTATTGACTTCTTTTTTGAACCTTTAACATTACATCAAGTCAACTGCATTAACAATTCACCTCATGGGTAAACCTCCCCTGTGTTGTGGTGAAAAACTAGTGTTTCTATGACAAATGAGGTATTATTCAGCTAATAAATTTATATCCTCTTGAGTTTTTATACAGATGCAGACTGGGATAGCCACCATCTAACTACTGAGCCACACGACGTTCATCAAAAAGAGCTGTTCATAGAGACATTCATTAATGAGCACATGAGCACCATACCCAGCACGACTGGATATCGTGATATTTACTCCTGTTGGGGTTCAATGTAGATGGAAAATATTTCACGAACAAAATAGTTTTGTGTGGATTTAGTGCGTGCAAACTTTGTGAACGTGAGTAGACCTTATATAACTTCAAACTGTAGTGAAGGTAAACAAACAAGGAGTTTGCCACAAGAGCTAGACTTAGGTAAACTCACTTGACAAGCAGACAAGCAGAAGTTTATCAGAGAGCACAGGTATTTGGGGCTGGTGCAGCAATGTGCATTTTTTATTTTATTTTCCAAAACTAGTGTACAGCTGGAGACAGTTTGGAATGTTTATCACACAGACCTGATCTTGACATTCACCAATACTCATTTTCTTGCTCTCGTATTCCTCAATTCTTTGCTCGGCAGACTCACCTCACCCTAATATAAATTTCCTGTATTTATTTGTTTATTTCAGCTTGAAATAATTGCTTCACATTGCCAAGCCTACTCTCCTCTCTTAGACCAAGCATCCATGTGACAGACTATTCTCCCATAGGCTTGCACGTGGCCATGATAAATTAGCTTAATGCCGTGCAAATATTAATCACATTGTCACCACAGCTGAGCAGGGAAGCAGTTTAGTACTGCAGCCGCCACACAGCCTCATTTATCAAACCCCAGAGCTCTCTTCCTATGCTAACCCTCCTGCTCGCTGTCTCCAAAACACAAGCTGTTCCCACCCAGTTTTCTGATGCCAGCACTGCCTTCAACCATTTCTTGAGTGGCACAGTTTGTTTAAGTATAATACACTATCGGCCCATACAGCAAAAACTGGCATTCAGTAGCTCGCCCAAACCTGTGAACACCTTTGATTCTTTCGCTTGAATTTAGCCGATGTTGGAGGTAAATCTGTGGAAATGGTGGACAGTTTACCTATTTTTTGTTTTTTTGCAGCTAAGAGGCAGTTGAAAGTAAACAGAGAGATGCAAGATAGCGCAGTATGATTCAGACCTGTTGTTTTTTTGTTTTAGGCGGTTTGCAGATCACCAGGGCAACTCTTGCAAAACATTTTAGAAAGCTGGACAACAGCCTCCTAAAAACCAGTGAGTCCTGCTGAACTGCTCCAATCATCATCCACTTGGGTGTCATGGCAATTACTGTTATACTTATTTATGTGTACATCACACGTCAAAACCTATCTTGACCATCTCTCTGTGTGCCCACTCTTGATGTGATTTTGTGTGAGTGGCAGTCAAAAGAAGCCTATTAAATATTCCTCAGCTGTCCTATAGTGCCAGTGGGTCATAAGACTATGCAGAGGCTCTTTTTGTTATGTATGCCCCCGGTTCACCCCACTGTGCCTCTGAGAGGTAATGCCAACTTGTAAAATATGCTCAGAGATAT
Organism: Holocentrus rufus; assembly: GCA_900302615.1. NCBI lineage: Eukaryota > Metazoa > Chordata > Actinopteri > Holocentriformes > Holocentridae > Holocentrus > Holocentrus rufus. The sequence continues at coordinate 19,137 of OMLF01050290.1, forward strand.
TCACAAATTCGCCCCTCACAAATGATGAATGTGGTCGTGTGAGTGTGGTTAGAATGATTATCACCCGGCACTGCCGCTTGAAGATGTGCAAACGGAGTGTTTATGCTTGAATGTGGTCCAGGCATTTACATGTAAACCTTGGCAAATTACACCATCCCGTTTTTTTTTTGTTTTTTTTGAGGCAGATGTATGGACGCCAAGCTGGAGCGCACGCCTCAAAAGCGGCCTCGACTCCTCCTGCGGGAACACTCTGGAGGGCAGGAGGGTAGTGACCCAGCATGAGGTCATCACTCACTCCAGGGATCTTTAAACTGTTCAAGATGAAAAAAAAAAAAGCGTTTTAAAAAAATATAAAGGGCACCCTTGTCTGATCTTTTATTCCACTTCATTTTCCAGTGCCGCTTTTGCTGAATACAAATACTACATAATACAACAAGCAGCTGAATAACATGATTTTATTTCAGGTGTTCTGTGTCGTTGCATTGCTTAAATTGTGGGCATACACAGTTTACTATAAGGTAACTGTGTGTGGAAGCTGCCAGAACCAAGGCTACATTTTGAGAAATAACAGACTAATCATTTTCAAGGAGAATTTTTATTTGCTTTGCTTACATCACACAGTACTGATAGCAACATGAGGTGAAATGTTTGTTCCTGTAACCCTTTCTTTCTTTCTTTTTTTCTTTCTTTCTCTCTTATGCCTGCACAGTTTGTGAATAACTGCAATTATTTTGGCCAGATCTTTGCCTACCTACTTTTTGGCAGTTTGTGTAATATGCCTTTGAATGTTTACTTGGCTGGCAAATGAGCAAAAATGGTTAGTCAGTGCTGGGATTCACCACCCACTATGCGTGGTGGGTGAAAAAAAAACACTTTATTCATTTAGATTTTTTTTTGGCCCTTTCACCTTTGGGCTGAAATCATTGGCATCTTTTTGGCAACTTTTAGCCTGTAATTGCAGATTTTTGTTCTTGTTGGAAAAAGATGAAAGACAGCAACGTGATATGTTGGTGCAGGCTTTAATCTGAGGCTCAACCTACACAACCTTTGTTGAAATATATTTATATTATACATGGAGGCTCTGACACCACTTCCTACCACACTGTGCACAGCATTGTCCTTGTATTAAGACATGTTCTATAGAAATGTCCACAATACATGTAGGTCAAGAATCCACCCCACAGCTTTTATCCCCCTGGGTTGGCACTAGATTCCTCCTAATTTTGCTTCATTGTAGGAAATCACTGTTCTAGAACAGGGACCTATTCAGTGGCACCACGGGGAGTGCTTTACCCATTAGTGGCCAGCGCAGTGACCTTCAGAAGGTCCATCCATTACCCTTTTGTTTCTTGGACACCTTCCTCGGGAGTGGGAGTATTTGCAAAAATGAATGAAGCTTGCCAGTTCAGGTTCATGCTCAGGATGGCCGTAAAATCCAGCCTAATATTAATACATCATATCTGAAACAAGGCATCTATGAAGAAGATACTCTTTACGTTTATTTTTGGGATACGACCAGGTCTCCAGCCACTGCTGTGAAGGTGAGCAGATAACAAACTTCACTACTGCTTTCTTATTCAACATGACCTCGCAGATTAAGCTCCTGTGAGTTAATGTTATTTCACAGCAGTGGTATAAGACCAGTCTTGTCCCAAAAATAAGGTTGAGTTGAACCATTTATCAGTCTAAATTTACCATGAAAACCGCTAAAACCAACAAACAAAAAAATTGCCATTTGTGTTATTGCAAAGGTAATACATTTGAAACTCAGGCCTCCAAAACTAGGGTTTGGACTTCCCACCCATATAATACAAAGTGCTGCAGGCTGAACGCTCACACATATAGAATATTTGACTTAAGGAAATTTCAGACATTTCTTTCTTTAGAGATTGTTTGTAGTGAGCAACACTAATGGGATGCTACAACATTTTCTCTGTGTACTGGGCAATATGTCGTGATCAGCGAAGTTCACTGTCAATAGTGTACCAATAGTGTACTAATAATAAATCCAAATACCCTTCGTGTCAGAATGTACTCTAAAAGTGTTCACAGTTGGTGATTAAAGTAATTCTGAATCTTATTTAGTAAACATGTGGTGTCCCCACAATCCAGGAAGGCAATTTCATGTACAATAAAATGTTGTTGTTTTCTATTTCATTTAAATGGAGTTGAGCTGTAAAATTAATTGGACAGCAACACATTTTTAAGCTTTGGGCTCTTTGCTGCTCTATGATTTCTTTAATTGGAGGGAATATTGTGCCACATCAGATGAAAAGTTATGGAATGACAGCCTTTGTTCTTCATGATCCTGCAGACTCGAAGGCATCAAAAGTACCAAACAAACAAAAGAATGTTTTCTACTCTCTTTATGTGATAATAATGTGGAGCGTAAAACAGCAAATAATTTGCCACTGACCAAGAAGTTATTGCTAGAGCTGATAGCTGTGTATTGAATGGCACTGAAAAATGCTGTCATTCAAAAATTGATAAAATATTACAACATTTTTGTCATATTCAGTTCCCAATGTGCATCACTGCCGTGTTCTACCAGTGGTCTGGGGAGGGTGCAGACTGCCACATGGGGATGAGGTGTCTTATGCATGTCTCTCTTCAGCCGGCTTCATGTTGTCTTTAATAAAGTTAGTGGTAATCGACCAAAACCAGGTGAGCAAATTACAAAGCAGCCAAGTGGACCTATCACAGTTCTTGCAGTCTTGTGCCACCCTATGTGCAAAGTGTACAGTTTATGGAAGCATGCACAGACATTGCACAGTTAATTATGTTTGGCGTCTAGGCTCTGACCATGACACTCCTTGCGACCTACTGAGCTTATGCGAACAGGGCAGGGAGTGACAGGATATCTATCTGTCGTCACCCAGCCCACAGGTGGATGCTGTGGCGGAGGTGGGATGTTATTTAGGCAGCAGGCCATGAGCATGAGGTGCAGCAGCAGCAGCAGCAGGCATGGCAGTGTGTTTGCAGCAGTGCAGAGCAGCAGAGCAGGGACAGATGCAAGGCAGCTTAAATAGACCGAGTATGGGAGTGTATATATGAATGTATATGTGAATGGCACATGTCTGAAGTTCTCTGCCTGAAGTAGCTCCGCAGGCTCTGCGCCATTTGCAGTGTATTTGCGAAGGGAATTAAAGCCAGTTTTTGATTTATTTTGTATTTTACAATAATACAATAAAAACTCTGCAAACAAGACAGATTGGCTGTCAAACTTTAGTCTCTCTGTCCTCTCTCTATGACATAGACTGACATGATCAGTTGATTTTACTTGTTAAATTTATGTTTAAAAACCATTTAGACATGTATTATTATTATTATTGTTGTTAGACATTAATACAAGATCCAGCCCATGAACCCCATGAGCCAACAAGACAAATCCATGCTGTATGTGCGTGCAACAAACTGTAGCGTCGGTCCTGTAGTGTCTTGGTGTGGGCGCTGCTGCTGGATTTCCCAGCATGCTTTGAGAATTAACAGCATGTTTTCATCTTGCCTTATTGCCAGCGTGTGTTATCATTTCTTCGCTGATACCTCTTGTTTCACTGACTTCTGCGTACATTGTGCAGCTGTGAATATCAGTTAGAGAGTTAACCTCCCTTGCAGGAGATGTGTGGAGTTGCTGTGGGAGTTGTCTGTGTGCGCTGTTGGCTACGCTTAATAAAGAGCGCTCAGCTGATTTTCGTCCCCCGGGCCGGGTCATTCGTTGAAGTTAGAAAGCATCAGCTCGTCAGAATATTTTTCCTTTTTGCCCATGCTTTATTAAGTTTGCTGCATACAAAAGAATCCACATTTTTAGCTGCGTTGCTCAAGTTCTCAATTTTCTATAAGCAGCCGTATAGCATACCATATAGCAGCTATAAGACAGGCCAATAGATCTATCTATCTATAATTAGTATATCATTTGTTAATAAGAAACTGTTTTGATCCTGTATAGCATACCTCAGTCTATTTTGAGAAATTAGCTTGATTCTAAATTCATTTAAAATAATATAACTTAAGTAACCCAAGTATAGTTCATCGAGGTTTATCCAATGAATATTCTTTTAGTGAGTTTAAAAGTTTGTCAAGAAAGTTTCATAACATGTTGTACACTGTGTATGTTTAAAATAGTTTTACTGAGTCTCTGTGTGTGTGTGTGTGTGTGTGTGTGTGTGTGTGTTTCTCTCTATGTAGCAAGTCAATTTGAATATCTTTCCCTGAATAATATTATGTATTTAGGAAATCATTCCCCCTCTGCCCTTCCTTGTACATTAGATAACCTCTCAAATCCATTTACAGGTTATGCATAATTCAAAGAAGTTTTCAATTTTAGATATTAACAACTACCTGATTTACATTTTACATTTTTTAGGGGCATTTGACTAAGTGTGCAGGAAAACATTTAACATGGACATAAAAAAAACAAGACAACAAATTTACTCAAAGACTGTAGTCTGCAGGATTTTAAGGAAATATCTCTAAAGTGTTCTGATGAATTTTGATAGAGCAATAAACGAAGTACCTCAAATAAATGAAGTATCTTAAAAACCTGTCATCATGAAATAATTCTTTGCTCCAGGTCGCACCTCAAAAAATGCTACTAAAAAGATGTGAACTGTTGAAAACTTACTTATGTGTACCAAAGCTGTTTAGCATGAGTATAAGGTAGACATCAGGCCAAAAAAAATATGTTTAATAGAGATGCCATTTTACTAAAAACCTGCAAAACGTGTTTTGAAAAAGCCCACAAAGCAACTTTTTATTTTTTCCTTTAATGACGTTTCGTCAATGTTGGCATTTGGCAGGGAAAAAAAAAAATGTAGATAGCGATGAGCCTCCCCAGACTGCATCTAAAGACCATTACAGGTATTAAATCAAATTAAGCCGAAGATAAATGACTTAATCTCCATACAGTTGCTTTGTCAGTATGTTTTGTTTTTGCACCATTCAGAGCTGGGAATTGCTTACACGTAAATTGCAACTTTTGCTGATTAATCGCTAAACTCATCGCAGCATGAGAACTCTCAATGGGCCGCGGTTCACAGCAAGAAGGAGAATATATAGAGACATGCGCGATAAACAAACATGGCAACTTGCAGCTTCCCACGTCTGCCTGTCCTTTGCATGTCTGTGTAGTAAGATTCATTAATTGGAGGGGAGATGGGGAGATGGATGGCTTAGATTAGGCTCCCCATCTCTCGCTACTTCACCTCTCCCTTGTGTTTCACCCCAGCTCCCCCCCCTCCGCCTCCATTACCGAACTTTCCACAAGCAAATTGAGTCAGGGCCCTTTAATTAGGTTGTTTCTCACTGCATTTCTAATATGTGACTAATTAGACGGAGACAAAAAGGAGGGGAGATCGCCCAGCCTTGCACCAGGGGTGAATCAGAGGATTTATTAAGCAGACAGTCAGTGGGTCAGTCAGCAGTTACTGAATTCAGATTTACAGAGGGGAAACGAATGTCGGTTCTGCCAGGCTCACCTCATCCAAATGGATGAGAATCCTTTTGCTTCATAAGAGAAAAAAAATACAATTTCATCCCACACAGATATTACCATTCGGACATGCTGGAGAAAAATAATCATATGATGGCAGAAAATAAACCACAATAGTGAATTTTCATCTAATCTACCGATAACAGACAGAAATAATGCCGCTTTGTAAAGCCTCCTACACAATGAAAAGCCAGTCAGCATGCCAAGTTAAAGGTGCATTCTGTAAGATTTTTACTGTGAGACAGCACAGTATGACCACAATATACTGTATCTGTGGGGGGGCTGAATAGGACTTTGATTAATAACAATATCTTCGCAATTGCTTTGACAAGTGTTGAGATTTCTTGCTTTCAAAATTAGATTTTCCTGTATATATTCGGCTTCGTAACAAAAACTCCCTGACAGCGTGCACTCACATTTTCAGCTGCTCAACAGTGGAGGAAGATTGCTGCGAGTGAGCGTCCAGCAGTGCATGACAGAAAGCCTTATTGTCAAATCAAAAAGCAGTATCATTATCATCATTATCATCATTATCATTATTATTATTATTGTTGTTATTATTATTATTATTATTATTATTACAGTATTTTGCAACGTGTAAGATATTACCCGTTACCCGATTCCCGTTGGCTCTGTGTTGTAATTTGCCAGCTTTTTATATTGTGAAAAAGTGATTGATTTTTATTAATGTCAATTACAGGCTGTCACAGACTTTAGAAACCTGATGATGCAATTCCTTGGTTGCTAATAGAGGTCAATTACAGTTATGGATAACTTCATGTCCGTCACAATTATAGAATATTTCCCGAAAAAAAACTAATCCTTGTACTTTTTAGAATCACTTATAACTTATTAAACACTGGATTTAATACACTAGATATGCTTTGGAAATATTTTGCATAAGATGTTTGGAGTTTCCTTGCTGAAACAGATAATTAAAACAATTTCCACCGTGAACGGAACTGTAAGAATTATTTATGAATTATTTATATGTGTTTGTTTCAGACGTAGAGTGTCAAGTCTAGGCTTTTGACTTAACCCACTTAACTGAACATTCCTCTGCTCCGAACAACTCCCAACGCTGAGGAGCGAATTACCGGCCTAAAATGAAAGAAATTTTACACGGCTGATAAATATTTAGGACTTCTACCGGCGGAGTCACCTTGCGCATCACTCACTCACTCCCAGTCATTTAGGCTGAATCATTTAAAGTGTTGCGCGTCATCTCCATGTTAAAACATGTAGTCAAAGAGATATCCCTAACCGTCCAATTAGTATCTGTCTCCATGCTCATCAAGGCCAATTAATTATGAAGGTTGGAACGAAAACAACTACACAGTGGGCCCGCTGGAATAACATGTAATGCGGCCCCAATGCACTAAGTGCCCCAATAAAAGCAAGCAGCACCGGGGTGAACGCCGGGTCAGTCAAGGTGAAGGCTTGTTAAGCTTTGGGTTCTGGCTGGAATGACATCCCGCTGATTCAGTACCTCCCCCCTCCCTCCAAGGTAATCAGCACCAACAGAGCTCTATCCTTGTAAGGCTATAGGCCCTTGGAAACATGAGGGGTGGAAAAAAAAAAAAATCAATATAAGCTCACCATGAGCGATATAGACCACCCATGCTAATGAAATATACAACTAATGCTCTACCTCTGTGAAAGCTAATTCACCCATCCTCAAGTGGGAGGGATTCATATGGATGGGGAATGTAAAGTGGAAAGACTTACCTTGAGTTTAATTTTCCACACTAGAGGCCTGTTATAGCCCAGAGATGCTAATTAGATTGATTTAGAAGATGCGAGTTATGGTTCATTGACTGGAGCCTATGGTGCCATAAAAGTGTCCTTCAGTACATCCAGAGCCAAATCTACTGTACATGCTCCTGCAAGCAGGTGCTCTATGTATTCTTCACTGGCTAACCGACTGCTTTCCAGTGAAGTGAGTGGAAGATTAGAGGTGTCTGAGGTCTCAATTAGAGTACATGATAATAAGCCGCTCCGCGCTTTGGGTGACAGCATTACAGCAGCTCGTTTTCTGAGGGAAGAAGTGTAAAATATTGATAGGACACTGTCTCCCTAAAAACAAAGAATAAGGCCCTGTGTGTTTGTGATTAAGAAAAATCCACACACACACACACACGGGCGCGCGCACACAAAAAAATCGCAACAAGAGGCTGAATAATTAAAAAGAGTTGTTTACAAAACAAATGACAACAACAGCTGTCTCTGTTTGGCTTGTAAAACCGACTGGAGTAGCATATATGACTGGCGCCTCAGTGGGAGCCTCTCAAGACAGAGAGCGCGGTAACGCTTTAAAAAGAGGAGAAGAGACGGGAAAAAGGCATCAACCGGTGGAGCGTCGAGGTGACTGGATGAGGTGAAATGAGAGAAGGTTTCCGAACGCGCTACCGGGTTTTTTTTACCAGAGGCAGACACCAAGGACTCTTCAAGGAGCGGTGTGTTCATCCAGTCAGGTGCAGCCTCCGTTCCGTGCCAGATGAAAGTCACCCGAAACTCTTCTGTTTATATACACCCAATGTTCATATAAATATGGGAACACATTCTGTTGGTTTATATTATATGTCAGATAAAATGGAACTTCCTGTGAGGTGGGAGGGATGGGTTCCACTCTAGCATTTTGCCAAAACAGAATCACAATTAGCATTATACTGCGGCAAGACGTTTTTGTTTTTGTTTGTTTTTTTTTCATTGAGGCCAGCTGTACAGTTTTGAATGTGAAGGATGAGATTCTGTCAGACACTTAATTTATATGGTGAAGTGAACAGGAGTTACACTCATCGCTGCTTAGCTCTTAATTTGAAATGTCTCTTTTCAACAGTTGCTTTAATTGTGATAGTTAATTGTTTTCCATCACTTGTTGGTAGGAGCTGTTTTTCAATCAAAGAAAATGAAGCCACAGATTTCAGTATAACTCAGAGGGATTACAGTGATTACAAAGTGGAAACGGGTGTGACCGTAGAAACAGAATTGGATAGAACCGGCATGAGCCTTGGTTCACGGCAGTGATCTCCGGGTGGTTCCCCTCGCCATGGCAACGGAATTCACTGGTGTCACAGAAGAGTTTAAACTGGTAGAGGCCTGATGATGAATAGGATTATCTGACGTTATAACTTCAGGTTAACATGCTGGTTTTCTCCTTAACGTTAACTTGAGCTGCGTGTTAGATACTACTGTCTCTGCTACAATTTTGGTTCCTATCAGGACATCACAAAGTGCTGCTAATTATAGCTTTCTGACGTCGGCAGTCTGAGGCACAGCAACATCTTGTGGCCAAAATTAAACAGTTTAAATCTTTACCCAAATGACCTGTTTGTTTTCCCACAATCAATACTTTTAATAATGCTTGTTTTGTCGCGATGCAACTGATGTTATTCAGTCGGTTCCTCAAAGATGGCTCTAGTTGGCCCATTATCAGCTTTAGAATCCCCTTTACAATGCCTATACGACTCATTTGATTTTGGAGAAACATGGATTTTACTGGATGTGCAACCTTCCTATTCTGGTACCACTGACTGGAACATCTGGTTCCCTCTTGCTCTCCAGGCCTAACTCTTGGCTGTGCCCATCATATTATAGACATAGTTCAGAGGTTTCTATTCCAAAGCGAAAAATGTGTCATTGTTTGTGATTTTCATTTGGCCATTTTATGGTTCCTCTTCTTGTGAGTGCATCGTGAACTGTAAATGGTGCTGAAAGAACGCTATTGATTGTAAATGTAAGCTTACAGTGAATACAAATTTGGTATACAGCCTGGTTTTGAGGCTTAGCTTGTTAGTTATGAAATTGAATTTTAACAGCAATAAAACAAACGCTACTTACCCACGGTGTTGTGATTCAGTGCATTGGAGCGCACGTTGTATCTTACTCTTTATGTGTGTTTCAGAGTTTCATAGTACTGATATGGTAGAGGGACAATAGAAACACGTAGACTTTGCAGAGGGACAGTGCAGGGCATACTCCAGGCAGATGATACACATCACATTAGATACTGGACGTGCATTCAATATAGCTCATTCTCCAAAATGCATTGGAACAAATCCTCCTAATTAGGCAAAACTGACTGGGCCGACTGACCCAGTGTTTTGTAACTTTTATCTTGTCCTTTCCTGCTATTTTGGAAATAAATGACATTTACTGATCTTTTATACCACATTAATAATTCATCCATAGTTATTCTGCTATTACCAGCTAACCCTGACCCAAACAATGAATAGCAAAGCATTGTATCTGTGAAAGTTGACCGCGCCGTTTCCCTCGCTGAATATCATTTAGCCTACTGAAGTACTTATAAGCTCTCACTCATGCACAATTCAATATTAGCTAGGGGAAATTCCTGATGTTAGCACATTGTAGCATATGGCCGGCGTGTTTTGATGATCTGACATTCTTTTTCTCTTGTTTCTCCCTCGTCTGTTTATCTGTCCATAATCTGTCCTTCATATTGCTGCTTGACTAAAATAAACATGAGAAGGGGCTTTGTGTGGCGGCAGAGGACAGATGTTGCCCAGTGTGAGATTGACAGTTTGCAGTATCTGGAGGCAGCACATTTTAGCTGGTGCTGAGTCAGTGGGCTGAGAGCTGCGCGGTTTGTCAAGGGGATATCTTCTCTCAGGGTTAGAGGCTCATTAAAGATGCCAAGGTATTGTTTTATCGTCGAGGCTTTGGAAATGGAAACAAGTTGTAGACATGAAATGTGTGTGTGTGTGTGGGTATGAGGAGTGTGTATGTTTGTGTGGTAGGAGTGTTTTTGTGAGGAAATTTGAGTGAAATTGCCTTTTTTTTTTTTTTTAATTACAGTTAAGGTATTGTTCGTGATCATGAGGCAGGTGGGAGTGGGAGTGTGTGGGGAAAGGGGGTGTGGTAGAGGTGTGTGGGAGGGGGAGGGGCTGCTCCAGAGGCAAAAACAATCTCATTGGTTGAGTTAAACCTCAGTGGCTGGAGCTCAAATATGACTGTTTTTCTGGCTAAATATCATTTGGCTGAATCCCATGAAAAAGACAATGGGCAAGAGAGTAATCTAGCAATTTGTTTTCCAGGTTAGCTTAGCCTTCCTGACCTTTCCAAGTTGAATCTACTCATAACCTTTGGCTGTGCAGGTAAACTAGCAGGCAAGAATGCCTGCCCTCCAAGGTCATGAATGCAGTGGTCATAAATGAATGATTAAAAGAGGTCAGCGCCATTTATATTTGTTACTGATACTTTGAGCATCCTATTTACCAGTTAAATTTGCCAGTTCGCTAATGCCAGGTTGAGAAGATTTTAGCTCTGATTTTCCAGTCCCAGACAAATTATTGAAATCGGAGAAAAAAAAAACTAAACGCTGGTTTTGTCCGTCACTGACACTCGGTTACGTCAGAGCAGTTCAGAGATGTGTGCTGACCCGGTTTTTGAGCTGTCCCAGACCTGACATTTTCAAGCATGTTTCCACAAAATTTGAGATGCTCTTGTAGTTTGAGTGATCCATGACAAGCCACTAGAACAGCGATGAGAGTCAATGAGAGTGTGAGAGGGAACAAACAGATCCGTCCCGCCTGGCACACACTGTGAACAACAAGTTTGTTGCTACACGTAGGTTGCAAGTCTGTGTTTCATTCGATTATTTGGGACAGTTCTGGCTGCCCATGTCTTCTTAACCAGTCTCTCTTCTATATACTGAGTTTATTGCTCTTTTTCTTCTGTTTTTCAGAGTGAGTGAGTGCACATGCAACTTGCACAATAAGGAGCTGCTCTTTGTTAAGCTTTATTCTGCCAAAAAAGGTCACTTGTCACATGTTTTTGTTTCTTGGGTGTGATTTCATGAGTATCAGGATCGCACATAGATCTTGCAATTTGTGAACCTTGTCTACGTTCAGCTGTGTATTGAGCACACCACAACATCGAATGTTGTGTAACATGAGCGGTTCAGCGATTTTGGAAGTCATTTAGTGTGCATTTGGCATAACTTATTTCTGCCTGGAGAGCAGCTCTGCCTCCAATAAACATTTTTAATCCTGAGAGGGCATTCTTTACTGTAAAATGGGTAAGACGGTGATGCAATAGGTACAAGTTGTGGCCAAGTGTATAAACACCCACTGTGTGAAAATTCATCAGACACAGTAAGGCGACGTGCTGTGCAGCTCCAAACCTGGGACATTATTTCTACACGGCAGCATACAGTAAAAATATAGAACTCATCTGATATATAATCAACAGTCAAAAGTGGATGACAAATAGGGGTGGGACAAAATATCGATAATGCAATATATTGTGATACTTCCTCTTGTGATACATTATCAATACACTTGTGCCAAGTATCGATACTTTTATTAAACATACTGACACTCTGTATGTATCTGCTTTAATGTGGTTTTAAATGGTATCATATTTATATACAGCCTTATATAATCATATAAATTATTTCAAAATTGGATTTTATATATATATAGCTTTTTACATAAGACATACATACACAGATCTGCATATTAAAAGACTGAAAAACATGATTGATTCCTGCTTATTGAAAAATGATTTTGCCTTTTCCAGGATATTTTTCTTACACATATCATGATGTGTCATAGCTAATTATTCTACAATATATCGCACATCGCAGAATCACCTGTATCGTGATACCATCTGGTAAAATATCGTGATAGTATCGTATCGCGAGTTAAGCACTGATTCCCACTCCTAATGACAAATGAAGGCAGCAGAAGCGTATGCTAGAAATGAGTTAAACAGAAGGAAAGTTTAGTTTGAAGAGTTAGAACAAGAGCAATAATCATTATTGTCAGGTCTGAAGTTGATTAATTAGGTGCTGGTGGCTTAAGGGGGCCTTTGCCTATGGCAAGAAACTGGTCGAGTGGCAGATTGATTTGTCATGTTGCATTTCAGAAACTCTCTGGGCTGCAGCTAAGTGAACTTTCATCCAAAGAACCACTTTGCAAACATCACTTCCTTTGAATTTATCACATGAGCATCCAAAAAAAAATACACCAAAGTGTTTTGCACAGTATTGGTAATCACTGCATGTGTAAAAGGGAGGGATATAACACTTTAATCTCATTTATTTTCAGAGCTCAGTGTTGGCAGGTAAATTATCCGCAACTATCAGTAAATATAAACTCACATTCACACCCACCAGCAAACGCTCACAGAAAGGAAAAAAAAACGTACAAAGTCAATGGTTACACCAATGTTTCATCATATATGGATTGACCTTGTAAGTTGGTTTCAGGATAGCATGCATGCAAACATACACATGGCTTATCAAATCCCAAATGCTGCTTACTGATACTTTTGACCCCAGTAACATTAAGTCAGAGCTGAGCACTTAAGAATCACTTGATTTGACAAGTTCAGTGAATGAGCACAGATTTGTCCTGTTATCGCTGGTTCAGAGATATATCAGTATTACACAGAGTTTCACAGTCGTCTACACACTGACACACAGGATACAATGACAAGAAGACCTCACACTGCAGCACAATGGTGAAAGTAATGGTATAAAAACCACTTATGTAAAAATGTGCAAATTTATGACATATTCAGAATAAATGTTACAGAATTACTTTATAGAAAAGAGAACATTGTTAAATATCTTTACCACACAGTTCTTAAAGGATGACATGGTCAAACTTAAAACTCGATTCTAACTGCAAAATATAAAAATTACAATATGAAGTGCACAAAAAATTAAGGATTGAAAGTGGGTTGGGATTAAAAATGAGGTGTATTTTGCTTTTACTCGCTTCCAAAACAAATGCACGCGCTAGCAAAGATGATTACAACATGAGGCGGTGGTTGTCATGGGAAATGCAGTCTTCATCCCGGGGAAACACTACCGCCTTTGTCCTTTGGGGGCCGCGAAAACTATTACAAACTAAAAGTTCCTTGTAGATGCTTTGAAGGTGCACCATGCAAAATTGTCAAGGGTTGGTTCAAGTGAGAGGCTGTAGACTCAACTGACAAAAAACGTGAAATAAGCATGTTATTTGTCAGTGAGGCAGATGATGAGTAACATATTAACCATTAACAACACCAGCAAAAGCGGTAATGATTCTTAAGTGGATGGGCCTATAGAGAGAAATGCACATTAAGTTAAACATACAGTAAGCAAGGTATTTTATCTTCCTCAGTCCCCACAGACACTTGGATAAGGCTAATAGCGCACATGATAATATGTTTATTTATCTCGGCTATCTAGAGTAGCCATGCTAGGTGGTTAACATCGGCTACTTACATGTTTCAGATGATTCGTCATGTTTGAGGTCAACGAATGGTGAATCTCTGCCTTTAGAGTTTACATGTCACCTTCTTGGGGTCATCTTTTACCCTCTCAGTATGATACCAGACTTTGGATTTCCTGCCCGATAATACATCTATTTTGTAAATGTGAATGTAAGCCAGCATGAAGCTGCCTCAATGACTGACTGTCATCACTTCATGTGTCTGCGGTTTCAAATTAAAAGCGCTAGGTGTAAGGCGCAGCTCCTGAATGGAGTTTGATTTGTTTTTTTCTGCTACTAACTGACTAATAAAAACTTGGCCAACTAAAGACTCATATCATTGACTAATATTTGGTCAACTGTTTGGGGGCAGCCCTACATATAACTCTAAATTTGTTTTATGTACACAAATTTTGGACATTTTCTGCCTTTATTTACTTAGAGGGAGAAAGAGGGGAATGATATGCGACACATGTCCTAGGTCGAATTCAAACCCAGGCCATCATATTTCCATTGTACCTGTCTGAAGCCACTGAGCCACCAGGATGCCCCGTAATTCCACTAACTACTCAAAAATGCACAAAAATGCGTTTTTTAGTGGATCTCAAGGAAACACATTATGCTCTGAGTATTTTAGATGTCTACATTTAGAGCTATTGACCAAAGGTCTATACACTGTAACCTAAACTGTGTTCATTTCATGGTTTATTTACTCCCTGATTCTTTCCTTGGCCTAGGCTTTGAACTCTTTTTATGTGTCTCACAAAACCGAGACTCTCCCTGTGGATACAGACTTCAAATGGGAAATACTGCAGAAGTCAGTAATGGGGACTTCTTGATCATTCAGTGAATCCAGTTTCTCACAAAGTGATAAGAGGGACTGTAATTACCTTGAATGTAATTACATTCACTCACAACACACATTGGTAAATGTCAATTTTCCAGCCTTATTATGAGTTTTGACGAAACCTTTTTATTTAATTTCCAAAGCATCTTAAAGATTTCAACTGAGAAGGACAGCCAAAGGATGGTTTAATATAATTTTGCACACAAATGAAATACCAGCCAACTTCACAGACATGTTTGATATTAAATTAACTGCCCATATCCATTAACCACTGAAATATATTCTGTCTTGTAGTGGTGATGGCTGCAGGTTGGTTGTCAAAATAAAAATTAAAACGCTGATTCTAAGTGGTAGAGCTGAAAAAATGTATTAAATGATTAATATGATTACATATTACAGCTTTTGAACCTTCATTGTGAACAGTGAACAGGACTGATAAGATAAAGAAAATGGTTGTATATGTACATTTAAAATCATATCTCTGCAGGCCTTTTTTTGGCTATGATTCGTTAAGGTGATTTGGCCCCTCCTCTCGTGCCATTCTTGAATGGGACAAACAGAATCCACTGAAGGACACTATTTGTCTTCTCCTCGGCTCATTTGTTGTCACTCAGGTGTCCTTCCACCTGTACAAATGCTCACATTCACAGCCTCATGCATCTAGCTGCAATAGCAAGGCCTGATGCTGAGAAAAATAAATAATAATAAATACAATTCAGTTAAAGAGGGGTTGAAATAATATACTTAATATTTGCTTGTGACACAATTTACCCATGGAGCATTATATAGAAATGTATTATGTTTTGTTCTTATGCAAAATAAAACAACAAAAAATAATAGTAAAAAAATTAAATATAAAAATCTGAATGAAATCGAATGGTGGAGTCCCTAATTGTCGCCGTGTCACATCATCTAATTTTACACAATGCCTGCAGTCAGCCATAAGGCAGGATTACATGATCTGATTAAGCGTGTAATGATTTGATAGATGTTTTAAGTTAACCTAGCATGTTTTTTTTTAACATTATCAAAGGAAATTGAGCTATTTTGTGGTATTTGTTTAACTTGTGTGCAGATGATGACAAATTCCTTCTTTTGCTATTCATGCAGTTGTTTGGCCTGCTGTTTTTCACTTCAATAAAGTTCAATTTGTTCTGATTAATGGCAAGCAGACACTGACTACTTCTGAGACTCACAGCAAAACATACTGGGTTGAATGCACACTTTCATCCAATTAGACTCAAAGTACTATTTGGCATTTTCTTGGCCGAAGATGACAGACTCTCAGGAACTCATGCTTGATTTACGGCAGACAATATATTGTTGCTCACAGGGGCTATTCAGGACATGGGTTATGAAATTTACAGCTGCTTATGGGGATGATGCAACCCTGATTTCTGTGGAATACATCCGCAAGAGTGACAGCCTTTGCGGTCCAGTGAAGCGGACCTTGATGCCTCTAGGTGGAAAATCCCCACTGAGCACCTCAACTGCTCTGTAGAGATATGGTTTAATGGGTGGGTCAGCCTCTGAATTCAGACTTCCTTCTTCCTTTCGCGGCCAAGATTGATCCAAAGCACAGGTCAAATGGGAGGGCACCATAGGCACCATTCATAAAAGCCCCAGGTAGGGACAGTTTAGCAACGAAATGAGTCACAATTCTGTTTGAGCCTCCTGAAGTCATGGTCACAGGCGTCTTTCAGTGGTCTAAATTGGTCAGTTTAAGTCTGGCCAATTCTCAGTCACTTCAACAAATAAATATATGTGATTTTTTTTTCTATTACACATTGACAGTTGGATTGCAGTTACCTATGTGTGTGTGCATGTGTGTGTGTGATCTGGAGATTCAGCGGTGGAAGGAGGGTGTGGGAGAGTGGTCCAGAACCTGCCTAGGGTACCAAATATGCCCAGGCCAGTCATGGGATTCATGGAAGAAAGAACAGAAATTGGGTCAAAAGAATTGACAGACAGACTCTGTAGCAGTGAAGGCCTCCGTTAAATTAGAAAGAAGTACAGAACAAGAAAATAGTGCAGTTTCATAGCAGCTGTGCGCCATGCAACATTTTAGCAGCATACTGCAATGCAACAATTTATAAAAGGAAAAGATGTAATTCGATGTGGCCTTTTATTATCTAAGTGCAAACCTCTCCCATTCACATTTATGCTATTTGACCATGCCTGTGCTGTTTGGTTATATTTAGCTCCGAGTTGAGGGAGGTATGCTTGTCGGTGTCTAGAAACAAGGACCTTTCAGTCTTGAGATACTGACAGCACATGGGCCCAGGCTTATGGCTGATGCTGCAGAGTAGGCAGCGACCCTGAGTGTTCCTCTGCTGTCAGGTCGGTAGCTCTGCCACCTGGCCGTCTGGATATTCGTAATGTTCTCTAAAACTTAACTGTGCTCCACAACCTCAATCATGGAGTGCAGGGAACTTCTCGCTCTGTGCCATTTTTTTTCTTGCCTCTGGTGTTTTGTTTGCTTGTGGTGCTACACCCCACAAATGTGTGCTCCCAACGTACACTAAAACCTGCATCTTTTAGTGATGGGCACCACCTGCTCTTTTTCAATTGGCAGCCCAGGGGAGCACGGAGCGGCTAATGGGGATATCTCGCCATCATGTGGACTCAGATCACGTTGAGGTAACTACACAGCCGATTGCACCCAAACCAACCCAATTTACACAATGTATCATGTAATTTGAAAAACATATTGGATTTTTTTTTTTAAATAAGGGTTGTTTTAGGAGAAGTTAGAGGGTAGGAGTTACAGATGGTAGGAACTAAAACCGTTGAAAACGTGTTCATCAGTTATAGTTCCTACCATCTAACTTTTTCTGAAATGACTGAAATGACTTTTTTAAAAAAATTCCAAGATGGGTATTTCATTACCATGTAGCATTGTGTAAATAAGACAGCTTCAGAGTTGCTCCAAGGTTTATTTTTTCACTTTGACGGAGCTAGGCTTCTGACCATTGTAGACTTCAAGGCTTTATGCTAGGCTAAGACGAAATGCTAATCATCAGAGCTGAGCCAGTGGACATACAGAGGTGAAAATGGTATCGAACATCTTTTCTCAGTCTGGGTAAGTTGGAAAAGGGTATTTTGCCCAAAACTTTTGAGTATTTCTTTAACATTCAGAGGGCCATGGAATAATTTCTTACTTTTGTGTATGATTGTTGTTGATAATGCCTATGTAAATAGGCATTACCCACAGGCTATTTGTGAAATAAAAATGAAATATGTAGTGGTAAATAGCTCAAAAAAGTTTTAGATAAGATACAGCATTACTCAGTTGAAGGTTATACAAATAGCTCAAGGCTGACAGAGTTCAAAACAGACTCTGGGCTACTTGTAAGCCTATTCATAATCTTATATAAAATATTCTGTAGCTATATTATGTTTACTGCATATATACTTCAAACTTTGTGCTCCAACATTTTCTTATATTACTCTGTTATCTTGTGTCATTAATGTTAAGCAATGTCTAGATAAAATTGTAACTTCAACAAAAAAAAAATCAACAAAAATCTTGAGATTGGACTGTTCGATATTTTTGTAGCCTAATCGTATCTCGAGCCCTCTTTCCTGAATAATTCTGGACCGTGAACCAATGTGCAAATCAGTTCCACTGGTGTGTTCAATCCGATCCATGTCCGTGTGAAATGGCCCATATGTTTGCCTGTAATTGACAGAAAAGATGAAATGACATTTTCACAACATGGGCACGTGAGCTAGCTAATTTAAAGGTAAATATAGCACGCTTCATAATATTGTAATAACAGTCATTCTTTGTCATTCACTTTTTTGTCTTGAGAGAAAGATTTCTAAGCGTTCGTAACTGAAATGTATTGTGACATTTTATTGACAGTATGTGTTACTATGCTGGCTCAGTCTCATTTTTGATTCCAAACCAAAGCACAGACAAGAAAGTGAGTTTTGAAAGCAAGAGATCTCACCACCTGCCACAGTAATCATGGAGTAATTGGTGCTGGTCAGCTTCATATACATATATACATCCATATATTATGGTCAGCTGGTGCTACACGAAGAACAAGAAAAATCTTCCGCAATTTTCCGCAAACGCAGATATCAAATATCAAAGGCCTTTTATGTGCAGATATTACCAAATAAGGCTTCAACCATGTGAAAAGCTATTTTTACGGTCAAAAGAACGCTGAGCATAGAGGAGATTATTTTGGATGCACTCTGGCACCAGTATACGTGCACTGGTCTCCTACTAAGTGCGAATGTCCGCGGGCAATCTCTCCATCTGGCAGTACCCTGCTGGCCAGACTGTCCCAGTCATTGCCCTGTTCCTCTCTCACTCCACCCTGCAACCCAAAGACATGCACAGGGCAATGGCTTGCCTCTTATCCAGCACCCCCCACCCCCCATCTCAGCACTGTCCTCTGTCCTTTGGGTCCTCTGGGCTCTTTGATAGTCTCACAAGCGACATATGTGAGTCTGATTAGCATATGGCTGTGGGTTACTGCATTCCAGAGCCCACAGCAGGACATGGTAGTGAAGGCTGCAGGGGAGGGCCTAATTGATTCAGAGCACTCCCGCCCTAAAGCATGTGGGTGACAGAGCACCCTAAAATAGGTTTAAGTCTCATATGTATAATATATCTGCACTCAATTTTTTTTTCTACTTTGGGTGTAATGTCAGCATTATAGGACCACAGTATAGTGAGCTCATTTGTTTTGTCAAAGCCCTATCAGACTTTATTTTTTCACTTTGACAGAAGCTGGTTTCATGATACATTTTTGAGTGAATCACGTGGTAAAACCATCATCACTGCGTATGTGAAAACTGCACTGACCCAGCCTTTTTACATTTCAGCAAGAAACAAAACAACAGCACATCACAATCTTCTTAGTTTGACATATTTCATATTGCGGCATTTTGCGCTAATAAGAGAACAATGGCATGATGGTCCCTGATCTGCTTATGATGTGTGAATTGCGTGAATAAATGAACAAAAGAATTGCATCAAGGTGTAAATCAGAAGACAACTCCCCAAATGCTATGTTTAATGAAAATGAAAGTTTTCTTTGTGTCCTCTAGCAATGCAAATAGGTTTTGCACTATTCAGAAGTTATTACATGTTATACTGCAAACCAATCAAACTACAAGCATAAAGAACAGGGCAGAGAATGCCTTCAGGACAGGATGTTTATTCATGTATTTCTGATCTTTAGTTTCTGGATGCTGCAGAACACAAGCAGGTAGAAATATGTAATGTACAAAAATCCTTATCAGTATTCGCATATTTGTGTGTGAATGAACAAATGGCTACACAACTGAATATGTAAATCAACAAACAGCATCACTGCATTTATGATTATAGGCCAAAATGTATACCTTGATTGTACATTTTTGTCATTTCAATACCAGTCCTCTTGTCACTTGCCAAATTAAAGTAGCAAGCTTAAATCAACATAACATGCATATATGCATGGCATTTAACTCAAAGAGTCAAAAATAAAGAGAAATAGATAAAGAAATTGGCAAATCCAAATATATTAGATAAAGCTGACTGCAATAGCTTTAACAGATGAGGCAACTGACAAATCAAAAATATAATGAAAATGCAATAGACAAATAAAAACATGTAAATTAGTTAATTAATTAATTAATTATTTCAATTGATTTATCTATTGATCAATTGGTTATTGAGTCTCACAAATGGTCCCATATTTTTCATTGTCTCAGTATTTCCATTTCAACACTCATCATGATGAATTCGGTCATGCATTTTCTAGGAGCAGATAACTTCAAAGTCACATTCTACAGTTTAGTCTGTGAGATGCTATGATGTCAGCTTCTTCCAGGTACTCTGTAACCCCACATTCACCTTGCTGGATCATTTGTAAAACTTGTGCCAGTAGTCTCAGTTACCTACTTTTTATTTTGCCATTAGAAAATCTTAGGAGAGCACAACATGATTTTTTTTGACCAATTCTAATTTCACACAACTTACTCTTAAGAGAATGTGAGGCGGTCAGGACAGTCAGTGGCCGTGCATTAAGATGTTAAGTTGTAGTCACAGAGGTAAAGTCTCAGTCTGTTGCCTCCCAATGTATTTTCAGACCAGTCAAGACCATCGAGATTATTGCATGCTTTATCATAACAATTCAAGCCACCACAATGTGTGCAGAAACTCACAAAGTCAAATTAATGCATGGCAAACTGAAAAATGATGATGAAGGAAAAAAGCTTTAACCTCTCTGGCAAAATCTGAAAAGATTTGAATAGATGCAAAACTAATAAATTTTACCTGTTCAAAATGCACAGAGAAATCAAGCAGGCTATATCTGGAAACTGCGCAGACCACATGATGTGTGCAGTGCTGTTTATACACTGCGCACATGATTGCAATTATATACATATTACAATCCGAAGCTTTTCAACTTTTGTCAAATTGTATATCTTCAATAGTGTGAGACTGAGAGTGTCCTGGTGGCTCAGTTGGCTGAGATGCAGAGCATGTAACTGACCTGATTTTGAAACTGGCCTGTGTCATTTGAAACATGGAATATGTTGTCAAATGGAAGTAGAACAAACTCATTAAACAGGGGTTGACTGGGGTCAGAGCGATGTTTGTCCAACTTAACTCACCCCACTTCACAGCCTCCTTTACAGTTGATGCTATCCAGGCCTGTTGGACACCCAGTAATTCGCTGGCAGCGGTGGTGATTTTTCTCAGTGTGCTCTTCTTGATTTGGCAGCCTGGCCAAACTAAACCAAAGTGTTCACACATGCTCAAGATAAAACCCCTCAGTAGATGTAAAGGTATGCCTTATTTGATGAAAAAAATCGTCACTATACCCTTGAGCAAAACTGGAGAAGCTCTTAACAGAGTACTTAAGAGAGGGGCAATAATCCTCTTTTTAATTTTCCTCAGCTGATAAAAATCAGCGATGGGCATCAGACCCAATATTTAACTTCTAAAGGCCACAGATTGCATCTCCAGACAGGTTTCGCCAGCACTTATCTTTGTCAAATGCCACCTTAGATTCTTGTTAGCACCCTTCTCTCTCATGGTCCTAACTTCTTAATCTCGGCAGAAGAAAATATCATCATTATTTTGTGAGGTGACGTCCCGATACTTACTGAGAGCTAGCGAAAGGTCACAGCAAGAGCCACAACACTTCTGTCGTGCACAATTCTGTCACAACTTGCTCGAAGTTCAGCGACAGCGTTTGTGTCTAATTTAGAACAATTGGAGGGCTTCTCATTAAGGTTAACTTTCACTTCAGATTTTTAAAAATACAATGAAAATCCATCGTCAGGCAGTAGACTGTAAGACAAACCGCACACTTAACAATAACTTACTACAGTTTTGGAAAATAAAATTGTCAGTTAAACAAGATGGTATATTGTTAGACTAAGTGTTTTAAAATGATACTGCTATGAGCACAAAGAACCGAAAAAAAGGAAAAAAAGAAAAGAAAAATACATTCGATGTTGGGCTTAATTCGCCGTAAAATCTCCCTGTACAACAGACTGAGCACAGCACGCTGTAAAGCGAGATGCGTTTACTGTATGATTGGCATCCATTTAGCATTACACCAATGATATCAGTTGTGCTAATTCACATAGAAAATATCTTTCGGATTGATTGTATGGATGATATTATATGCTCATTGTCAGACAGAATTGCACCAATGTGTCCCTGCTCATTGAATATGTTGCATGAAGTCTTTTATTGCAAAGCTGACATTGTCAAAGCAATGTGCCTTTATCTCTCGGGAGGCTTACAGGGCCGGGGCATGAATGTCTCTCTGAATTAATGGCCCTCTGTTCGAATGAAAACTAGAACAGCAGCATAATTAAAATCCACTCCGTATTTTGCCATAGCTATTCCCTCGGTCTATCAGGTGAACTGTGCTTTGCCCCCGGTTGCCCTGGGTGCCTTTGCACTGCTTGGCTGTGTCTGAAGTGCCTGGGCTGTTTTGTCCATCACCAAGCTCCTCTTTTGCAGCCGGGATCCACTTTATTTATTAATTTATTTTGCAAAAATGTGTTGTGTGCACCGCTTCCCTTGTTGCCCTCACTCTCTAGCCTTTGCTCGCGATGCCACTTCAATTATTCATTAAAACTTCAGTCAATCATTCAAGGGTGTTGTCAGACATCTCATAAAAAGCCCCACACTTGACATTCAGTAGAAGACAACAAAGACAGACAGAAATCAATATGTCAGTGTTGTCATAGGACATAGCTGCAATTTTTGCTCATTATATTCTAGGCATTAGTGCTGTATCTCAACAGTCTGTGTGTTGCGTTTCTATATGATGTGCAAATACGGCAGAGAACTTTTTTTTTTTTAATTTACTTTTCCATCTCTTGGTTCTGGCTGAAGGTTGATGAAAAAAATTCCATTAGCAAGGATGCCGTGCTGCAGCCTGGTGTCAGATTATGTGAAGGGATAACACTCCTAATCTCATCACATGTTGAGAATGCTATGACATTAGTGCAGTTTAAAATACAAATGAGTGCTTTGAGTGTTTATTACAGGAAAAGTGTAGTGATTTGTGAGTGTTACACTCTGTCATGTTTTTACCAGAACACATTTTGGCCATGAGCACACTGTTTATTTTGTTTCATTTGGTGAACGGGCCGTTTTGGTATAACAAGTGTGCTCTTATTTTGTACCAGCACTAGCACAGAAGGTGCTAAGGGTCAAGCAGTGACGTCTGAGGAAAGTCACATTATTTTGGAGAGAGTTGGCTATACACAGACTCTAAATTGCCAATAGATGTGAGTGTGTGTGTGTGTGTCTCTGTATTCACCTTTTGATGGACTGGTGACTTGTTTAGGGCCTCTGGTGCAGTCCAGGGGCGATAGGCTCCAGCCTCCCGGGTCCCCGAATAGATGGAAAATAGATGGACGGGCGGCTTTTTTTTTCATATTTCAATGAATGTGGAATTCCATGAGGTTGAGAAAAAGCGGTGAAGTCCCCTTTCATTTGATTGTTTTGGCAAACTGTAGGGTTTTTGTCAATTCTGAAGAGCCTCTCAAACTCCAGACACTCACATAAGCAAACATCTAATATCAACCTTGCCCTCATCTTGCACAGGGCACTGGTACAGTAGAGTGGTCAGTGGTCCTTCATGCCCACAGTGCAACTGCAAACCACAAGTGTGTTGATTCACATTTAAAAAGTCAAAGCCAATTTTAAACAGTGGAATGAGATGAGTCACGGAGAGCCAAAAATTATAGCTTTTGTTGTTTTAATTAATTTTGATTAAATTTCTTATTGAACTAGTGAGTGCGTAAGGATTCGAAAGAATATTTACAGAATACAGAGCTGACTTCAAACAATCAGATAAGATTCGGTGTGACTTCTTCTTTTGTTAATATCTGAAAACGCCCCCGCGCGCAAATAGAAGAAGTAGAAGTGATGATAGAAGTGAGATGTAAACAGAAAGATCGTTCTCTGTAGGGATACTTTCCATAATGTTTACTCTTATAATTACAACATGAGCCTGTAAGTGGCAAGACAAGCACTTTTAGTGGATGTACAGCTCTTTTGCAGTTGTCAGTTATTGCATTCTCACTCAATATTGGACCGATTCCAAAAACTTTTGTCCCTATTAATCATTTAGACCCAAAAAGATGGGAAAATAGGGCCCAGGTTTAAAAATACCAGAATTATTCTTTAACCCTTGTGAAGCCTGCTTGTCGTCTCATTCACAACACCATTTTTGGCCCCTGATCAAGACAGAAAACCTTTTTGGGCCAGTCTGGAATCAATGCTATCTAGCAGTGTTTGAGTCTCCCTTCAAAGAACATCTGTCACATTTGTGTCCCAAAAAGATTTCACAAACTTGCAATTGAGGGCACAGCAGCATGGTATTATTATTAAAGAAAAGATCTCATAGTTATCCAAAGAGATCTTATTATTACAACCTAGCAAATCTCCTTTTTTCAAGATGACTGCAGTAAACTTCCTTAATTAAAGAATCATCTCTTGTTTTATTCCTTCCAGTGGTTCTTTGACCTTTGGGTTGTCCAGAAATGCAGTCATAGTGTTACTCATGTGTAGAATAGAAAACACTGATTCAAAGTTGCATATGCAAACATAGGACGATATCATTTATTTATTTATTTGGCTGGCTTGTCACCGATCAGACATTGTGATTATCTGCCTTTCAAAGACAAATTCTTATTTATAGTCCTGTGATAGAAGACTCTGGAAAGAAACACAACAAAGAACAATACGAGAGCAAAAATAGCACAACAGCTGGAAACAGGAGATGCTACAGGGGGGCGAGACTTCTCAGTTTGCATAATAGAGCACAAGGTACAATCCAGCGCAAACTATTACTGCTCCGTTCAAATTACATCCTCACCACAGTATTGATATTGTTTCAGTTTTGATTAGACCGCAGCAAGTGAAGACACAGTTCCCGATTTAACCAAGCATTATGTAGCCCACTATTTTTTTAATTTTTTTTTATTATACTTGTGGTTGCCATGCTCTAGTTGCTGTACACATCAGTAATTCTCCGGGTGGAGGCCTTTGCTCCCACGGCTCTCGCACACGACCCGCCCCTTCTGGCGGAGCGTTAGGTCATTAGGACTAGATGGCAGCCTTGCGGAAAAGGCAGCCCCCAAACTGCCACTCTCCCCAGATAACAGGCCTTCTCTTTCTCTTTCGTTCTCATCCTTACTATGTCTCTATCGCTCTCTCCCGCACCACCCACTCCCCTCCCCTCCCCC